>RJWJ010003373.1:0-87299 GCA_004363605.1 Indri indri
TCCTGAGCTCAGGACGATCCGCCCGCCTCGGCCTCCCAGAGTGCTAGGATTACAGGCGTGAGCCACCGCGCCCGGCCTCAACCCTTTTATTTAATACGTGTATGAAATATTTTGTAATACAAATAAAAAAGAAAAAAAAAACCCTTGCAGATCTGAAAGGATTACATACTCTTTTCGGGAACAAGAAAGCTGGGAAGGAGCTGGAAGGCCATGCCTGTTTCTGCTCGTCTGCCCTCTGTTCTGCATCAGATCTCTCCGATGTTGACTGCACTGCCAGGACTTCCCCTCGGCACCCCACACTTAGCCTGTGCCCCTTATACCGGCCTTTCCCCAGTGGTCACAAATTAGCAGCCCTTGGGCTAAATCTGTTTGCAGTTGTGTTTTGTTTAGACAGCACAGTTATTGTTGTTTTTTAAATCTGAAATGATTCCAAAAAATAAGACACGCATACATATACACATATATATGTAGAAAGGGAGAAAATAAATATGCACAATATTAACAATTGATGAATTTAAGAAGTAGATGATATACAGGTGTTCATTATACTATTCTTTCAACTTTCTGGTATGTTTGAAATTGTTTACAATAAAAAGTAGGAAAAACTAAAGTTGAATGCCTTTAGAAAGAAAATGCCCTCTCTGGATCACGACACTCTCCATTTTTCCCTACTACAACTTCAGCCTGGTTTCTTCGTTTCCAGCACCTCTGGTCCCTAGAGACATTTGAGTTTGCAATCTCTGGCTCAACTTATAGGTCTTGACTCCTTCTAGATTTCCCTACTTCCTGCATATAAACAGGTCATGGTTTGGGGGGCATGACAGATGTCATTCTCATTCCCACAGACTGAATAAATCATACACCAAGTTTAGTTTTTAGAACAAGTTAAAGACCATAAAAGCTGATGTAATTCCCCCTACCCTGCAGTGAAGGGTAGCCCTCTCCACCCCCCTACCCCCACCCCCACCCAGCAGCTACAGTGACTTTGGCAAGATACTTATCCTGCTAAGATAAAGGTGGAGCCTTGGAAAAGTCAGCCACACCAGCTAGCTTCTCCCAGAAGGTAAGATGAAAAATTTTATGACTCTTTATGACTCTTGTAGTCTCTCTGGCACTAAAGGTAAAAAGAGTGGGAAACTAAGATCTTCCAGAAACATCAAGAGGCCAATGGGGTAAACTACTGCATCAAGGATATAGTGTATGAGATGAATGACTTACCTGGTGGGCACAGGCAGACATTCCTGGACTTGCGAATTAGAAAACCCTTGAGGGTGCATAGGCCCCAGAAAGTTTTCAGCCAATAAGCTATTCCTCTTTAGGCTGATTGGTTCTTAGTCCCCTATAGTTTAATCCATTGGGGAAACTGAAGCAGCTTCCTAGTTAGTATTTGCCTACCTACATTCCATGATACGACAAATTCTTTGTTTGCAAACTATGGTTTTCACTCCTGCAGCTATCACACAGCACTAAACAGATCCTTGATCTCTGCCACCTCTAGCTTGCCTATGTCCACACACGCACCATACAGCATGAATTCATCCAATTGTTTAGCACACACAACAAGCTTAAAAGGAACAGGCAAATAGCCAGAGGCAGGCAGGGTAACTTGGGTTTAAGCTGAGGTTGACCAGCAATCCTGCATCACAGGCTGGCCCAGCATGCCAAAGCAGGTGGGGAAATGGCAAGACCCCTGTCTGATTGTTCTAATCACCCAGACAGAGATATCAAGATCACTTGCCCTTTTGATGTCCACTAATCTTTGACCTAAGACTAAACCTGAATGGTTTCTACTAGCTTGGTCACCTTTTGGAATGACCTTGCTTCTTGGTTTATTCTTGCCTTGACCTCCCTACCTTGCTGACTTCCCAGGTCTTAGAACTTCAACTTGTTTCTTTCTTCTTTTTTTTTTTTGTTTTTTTTTGTTTTTTTTGAGACAGAGTCTCCCTCTGTCACCCAGGCTAGAGTGCTGTGGCGTCAGCCCAGCTCACAGCAACCTCAAACTCCTGGGCTCAAGCGATCCTCCTGCCTCAGCCTCCCGGGTAGCTGGGACTACAGGCATGCACCACCATGCCCAGCTAAGTTTTTCTCAATATATTTTTAGTTGTCCAGCTAATTTCTTTCTATTATTTTAGTAGAGACGGGGGTCTCGCTCTTGCTCAGGCTGGTCTTGCACTCCTGAGCTCAAACAATCCTCCTGCCTCGGCCTCCTGGAGTGCTAGGATGACAGGCATGAGCCACCACACCCGGCCTCAACTTGTTTCTTGAGGTCTAGATCTCCATATGACCAGGCATTGGTTTAGGAGAATGTTGACACCTGTCCATCTTTCCCCTTCTCTGTGACCTGCATTAGCTAGTTGCTGTCCACATCCTATTATGACACTTGAGAGTTTGATGCTGCTCTCATGAATTCTTATAAGAAAAGGGAAAGAAGAACTCTATCACCAAAGCTGTAGTGTCAAAAAGATACCTTTAGCCCTCAGAAAGGGAAGTAAATGTCAAGGAGGCCAGACAACTAGCTGATAAGCTGTGATCCAGGGGCAAGACAGTACTTCTCACGTGTACTCTTCTAGAAGGAAATTCCTGCTGGAAAAATATGGATCAATAAAGATAGATAGATAGATGATAGATGATAGATACAAAATATGGATCAATGAAGGTAGATAATACAAAAGAAGGATATCCATGAAACAGCAATGAGTGTATGTCATCAATCAAGGATTATGATTACTACAATTCTGTGAGGTTACATTAAAAAAAACAAAAGGAAAGGATCAGTGTACTTACTAACAACCAGTTCTCCACATTCGCAGGTTTCCTTTTAGTTTTTACTGTTTTACCTATTACTTCATTTTCTTTGATACAATTCAGAGTGGCCAAGACCACCCACATACCAAGAAAATTCCCGGAAGCCCCAGATATTTTGGCCTAAGAAATTGTAAAGCACTCACCACTAGTTCAGGTGAAATGATTTAATTTTTTCTCAAGAGGAAAAGAAAATAATATAAAAGCATGAAAAACCAACATGCTGAGAAAAACAGATTTCTTACCCTAGTTTGTCCTGGGTACAGGCTGACCTCAATGATCCATAGCGTGCAAGTCCCATTTTCCAAGGCTTCACTTCAGCCCTGGACTTGGCTTGCATTTGAACAGAATGTTCCCTCCGCTTAAGCTGAGGTGAATGTAAACAGCAGCCCCACCAGGTCTAGTAGGATTTTGGAGGTTTTCATGAAGCCTGCTGTCTTAGTACATTTTGTGTTGCTGCAAACAGAATACCGCAGACTGGGTAATTTATTATACAAAGAAAATAAATTTATTTCTTACAGTTCTGGAATCTTGGAAGTCCAAGGTCAAGGGACCCACATCTGGTGGGGGCCTTCTTTATGCATCAACCTGTGGCAGATGGCAGAAGGGCAGAGAGAGCAAGAGCAAGAGCAAGAAAGGACCAAACTTGTTTTTATAACAAAGCCACCCTTGTGATAATGAACCCACACCAGCAATAACAAGCCCACTCCCATGAAAATGACATTAATACATTCACGGGGGCACAGCTCTCATGACCTAATCACCCCTTAAAAGTTCCACCTCTCAACACTGTTGCACTGGAGATTAAGTTTCCAACTCATGAACTTTGGGTGACATATTCAAACCACAGCACCTGCTTGCTGAGGTCAAGCCCTCTCTTCACACCCAGTCATCTCCTTGCACGTAAAGGAGAGTTTCTGATCAGTGACCTTTGACCTACCATTAAAAGATCTAGAGATCTGACCAGAGTGTGGAAGAGACATGTCTAAAAATTAGTGCTTCCTCTGTAACAGAAGATTGATTAAATGAATGATGGCATATCCATACAATGAAATGCTATGTATTGATGTTACGGAAGAAAATTGACATGAAAAATGCCCACAATATACCTTTGGTGAAAAAGCAGATTACAAAATGAAACATAGAGTATGATCCCAATTTGGTTAATAAATTATATGTAACCAACATTTCTTGAGATTTTAATATGAACACATATATGAGCAAGGCACTGAGCAAAGTGCTTTACATAAATTATTTTAACTTCATGACAACCCTATGATATGGGTAGGTATTATAATTATCTGTTTATGTATGAGGAAACTGAGGCACTAAGAGGTTAAGTCATTTGCCATAGTTCACTAAAGTGGCAGAGCCAAGATATAGAGCTAGATTTGTTGGACTTAAGAGCACAAACTCTTAACAGTGACACTACATCTATGCCTATATTTGCATAGAAAAAAAAGTCAAGAAAGATGCCAGGATAGCAGTTAGCAATGGTTATTTCTGGATGGTGGGATGATGAGTGAGTTTTGTTCCCTTTATACTTTCCTGAGTACTCTGAAAATTTTATGATTTACATGGATTATTTTCGTAATCAGGATAAATAATAAATCAATTTCCATTTTGCAAAAAGCAAACAAGCCATTGTTACCAAGGTGTAGGCAGCAAAACACTGAGGAGTGGGGGTAGCTTAATTATTTCAAGAACTCTGGAAATCCCTACGTGGCCCTAGCATTGTCTACAATGAATAAATAATATGCTTGCAGAACATGTTTTTTTTAAGGCATGTAAATACTGTCAGGATATATACGCATAGTGGCTTTAGTTTGTCATACATTTCTCAATCAATTGATGTTAAAAATACAACTATTGTCATGTGGAGGTCCATGGCATTTTAAACATTAAAATACTAAGGCAATTGGGCTCTTGTGCTAAAAAGGAAAATATATATACAGATCAAGTCTCTATAGCTTGAGTGTCTTCTCAACAACCTACCTCCTTTATTTCAGGGGCAGGGGAGGAGGAAATAAAGGAGAAAAACTGAGAATTCACACATTAGTAAAAGTTAACCCAGGAGGCTTGCTTCCCGGAGAAGACAATTTACAAGGATGAGAGAGTGGAGAGGAAGTTGACGCAGGCTCAGGCTATCCTACTCGGAAAAGACAGGCGCCAATCTTCCTGTATTGCCAGGGGCAAGTCCCTACCTTCAACCAGAGGGATGTCGACTCATCAGTAGGGCAGTGGTGCTGCAAGACCTGAGCACTAACATTTGCCCTAGAGCCAGGCTGATATCCAGTCAGCGGGAAGACCTGGAGTGGGAGGGCAGGAGAGACAAAGGACGCAGAACTTTGTCTTTTGCCAAACTGCCTCAAAGGTCAGCACTTGCCTTCCTTTCTCTCATTCTTTCTTCTCCCCTTTTGTAATGTGTCTCTTGCCTTCTGTTTCTGTACAGCCTCTTGTCCCTCACTCAAGTCCCTAGGACATATGCCTCCATAAGACTCCAGTGATCTCATTACATGTAAGAAGCCATCCGATCACAGACTTCAAACTAAGACACTTACTGATGGTCCACTTGACACTGAGGGCCAAGGACTTTCCAGGCACTAGAAGCAGATACACTGACAAAAAATATATGGCCCCAACCCCTTTAGAAGCATACAGTCCTCAGGTAGAAAAAGCAAAAAACAAAAACAAAACCATACACAAACAACCCAATTTGCTTTAATGGGCATAAATTTACAACAAGGTAAGAGATGGAGTCAGAGAGAGGAATGAAGGCTTCGCAGAGCCTGTTGCTGAAGCCTGGAAGACCGGCTTACTCCAAAGAAAAACAGGCTTCAATAAGTCAATGCCATGGGAAAAAAAGAAGGATAGAAAGGGAGATTGCTCTATATTAAAAACAAATTAAGATCTTGCTAAAGGGATCAAACCTGAATCTGGTCCAGTTTTTGAATCTAGCTGCAAATCTGTGGGAAATACAGAGGAACATGCTGAAGTGCACTAAGCATGAGATAAGCAAAACCCAGACTGTGGGAAATTCTGCAGGTCAAATGCCATGGGTTCTTCAACAGCCAAATCACAAGGAAAGAGGTTGAGGGGGGAACCCGTAGATTAAAACAGACAAAAGTGCTAAAGTCATGAAAGACAAAGAAAGACTGAGAAACTGTCACAGATTGGAGGAGACAAAGGAGACATGATGGTTAAATGCAATGTAGAATCCCAGTGGGATCCTGGAACAGAAAATGGACGTTAGTGGAAAAATTGGTGCAATCCAAATAAAGCCTGGAGTTTAGTTAATAGAAATGCACCAATATTTGTTTCTTAGTTGTGATAAATATACCATGGTGACATAAGATGTTAACATAAAAGGGAAGCTGAGTGAAAGGTACAGGGGACTCTCTGTACTATCTCTGCAACTCTCCCATAAATCTAAAATTATTCTAAAATGAAAAGCAAAATAAAAAGAGAAAACTTGAAGGACATACCAATTTTTTGAATGAGCAAGACTAAACCACAGTCATTAGGGAAGTACATTCGGGTAAGAAAACCATGGAAACGCAAGGAAAAGATGACTCCAAATGTCAGGATAATGGTTGCTTAGGGAGGAAGAAGAGGGTTGTGATTGGAATGGGCACATGGAAGAGTGTTCTAGGGTGGGTAGAAAAGTTCATTTTCCTTTAACTAGTGGCGGTTACAAGGTGTTTGTCTTATAATAATTCATTAAGCCATACATTTAAGTGACTTTCTGTATCTGGATTCTATTTTAATATGGAGAAGGAGAGAGACAGAGAGAGACAGAGAGAGACAGAGAGAGACTTAAGAGATATAACATCCAAATACAGTCAGTGGACCTTGCTTAGATTCTGATTCAAATTAACCAACTATAAAAAGACATTTGAATATGCACTGGGTATTAGATATTGTTAGGGAATTGTTAAATTTATTAGGATGATAGTGTTATTGTTATGGAAGCAAATATCTGTATATTTTGTAGACTCATATTTAGGGGTGAAATGACACGCTATCTTAGAATTGTTTTAAAATACTCCAAGAAAAAAAAGCGTGGGGAGATAGATGAAACAAGTATGGCAAAATGTTAATAGTTGTTGAAGATGAACGTGAAATAAAAATTCATTGCATTCTCTAGTTTTGTGTTTGGGAATTTTTATAACAGAAAGTTAAAGGAGTGCAGCCCCAAACCAGGCCGTGTTAGGGCAACAGAGACCTAGTCCCGGGCGTTGCTCCTCACCCCACGAATACCCAGCATTCCCTTCCCATTAGTCACCCCTCTAAGGTCACAACCCCTGCAGTCTCTGAGTAGCCTGTGAGAGAAGTGCTTCCCTTTCTCTGGGTCTCTGTGTCACTCAAATTGGATGGCAGCCATTCTCACCTTTCTCTATCCTGATGTCCTAATAATCCTAGGAAAGAGAGTCAAAGGGCGATTGGGCTGGGCCAGAACTGATGGGCAGTCCTTGCAGTTCGGAGTCTTCCCCCTACAGTGGGTGGGGGGTGGGGGCAGCGGGCAGGTGCAAACTCCTCATAGTCATACGCATTCACTATCCAGTGAGCTTCCAGAGGCTGGTGACACCTTTGGTTGGAACACTGTCCTGGGATTTTTGCCTCCCTCAGGCTCCTGGGCATCATACTTCATTCCAAGCAGCCTAAACATTTCCACAGTTTGATGCTTCTGCAGTGGCCTTTGAGCTACCTGGCCATCTGTGAGTACCAACCCAGGAGTGCATAGCAAGAAGCCAGAGTCAGAGGCCGGGGTCAGATCTAGGGTGACTTTTATGGTCATGGGAAGTCTTACCTCGGGCCTTTTGATCATCTGAGATGGTGCTAGAGAGTAAAATCAAGGAGTCTTGAGTTCCACGAATGCCCTAGAGAAGGAAGAGATAGAGCCCTGGGGCACAGTGAGAACAGGCAGGGAGGTAGAAGAGGGTCATGATGGATATGAGTAGATATAGTTAATTTCAGACACTTCCTTACCCTTACTATCTAGAAAGGAAAAAGTGAGGCCCAGGGAATGCTCCCTTATGATCATGGGGAGTGGGACATTAGCATTCCAGACTTAGAGAAGTATAGCGTATATTTAAGCCATAGAATTGTCCATTCTGGGATGGGGTAGGAGGCAGCACGGGGAAAGACAGAGGCAGTGGAAGGTATGGTGAATAGGCAAGAGGACAAGAATGGTGGATAGGAAACAGTAGACAGAAACAGTAGAGGGATGCAGATGATGGGTGGGCAGGGTGTAGGAAGATATGGGTAGTGTAGGGGCAAGGGAGTGGCTTAACAAGGGTTCAGGAATGATGGATAGTGAGGAAGACAGGAGACAAAAGAAAAAAGAGGGTCACCAAATGGGGGCAGGAGGGAAAAAGCCAGTGGCAAGCAGAGAGCAGGAGTAGAGGGATGGTGTCTGGACAGAGAGGTAGGTGGACAGGGATGACAGGTAGGCAGAGAAATAGGGCTTGTGTACGGTAGATGCTAGAGAACATTTTTGAAGGAAAAGTGGACGTGGATGATGGATGGACAGGACCTGGATGGTGCTCAGGGCCAGAACCAAAGGCGTGGGTGTTATGGGGGGCTGGTAATGGAACTGGACATGGTCAAATTCTACTCCCAGCACAAATTTGGTTTGACCTAATCCCTCGTCAGTTTGGATCTTGCACCTGTTGTTCATTTACCTGATGTTTACATCTTTGTGGCCACTACCAGCACTTTACTTTGCCTGGTTTTTCCTGGACTGGAAGACCCCAGAGCAAGGTAAGACTCATGGACCTACAAAGAAAAATACTCTACTTTAACCTGCAACCAGGCAGTGCCACTCACCACGCCACGGGGCCTCTCATCCAAGTTCTCAGAGCCACAGGAGCTGGGCCAGACAGGACCATCCTGGGGTCTCTTCCTTCTCCACCTTGCTAGCAGAGCCTTAGTCCCTCTGTGCCGCTAGAAAAGCAGCAGTCGGTGGGAGGTATTAGGAAGCACACACCGACATCATCGCATACTGGTATTTTTGTCTCAGGTGGCAGGTGTTCAGCCAGGGTAAGGACTGGTGTGTCTGGACCTACATCAAGGACTATTTCCCCATTACAGTAAGTGTCTCTTCCCCAGTGTCCCTCACAGTCCCCCCAGGCATTTATACCAAATGACTAGGGCTGTCCATAAGGAAGATGAGCCAACATTCCTTCTGAGCACTCTACACTCTGCTACAATACTTTGGACAGCCTTGGCATGACCCGCCAGATGACACAGGCAGAGACAAGTACAGTTCGGTTCAGTTTAACAGACACTGATGGAAAGTCTACTCTGAAACACATGTTAGGGGTACAGAGAAGTGGCTAGGACATGATTCTCTGCCATCAAGGAGCTCATATCTAATGGGGAGGATAGACAAGAATATGATTATAGTTTGGTACAAGGTACTTAGGCAGATACCTGGAAGGGGGTTGGGTGGAAACCATACCAGGAAGAGATTTCAGGACTGTACTGCTATGCTGATCGTCAGGGCACTCTTTGGAGTAGACAACAAACACTGCCCTGATTTTTAGAGCAGAGCTTCCCAACCTTTTTCACATAATGGTGTTCTTAAAAAATGATCAATTGCATGAAGTGCACTGACGTAGATGGCCAAGACCACTTGCAGCCACAGGCAGGAGGCCTGGCATTTCTAGCTGCCCCAGATCCTACCTTGTTGCCAAGGGCTGAGGAGACCAATATCTCAGCCCCCTGAAACCCACTCATGATCTATCTATTGGAAAGTTCTGCCTTAGAGAGCACCCTAATCCCTGAAGACTAAAGAACTATCACCTGAGCACAACTACCTCATGGGGGTTCGCCCCCATGGCCTCCTGACCTTTGGTGCCTTCTGCAATTTCTGCACTGAGGCCACAGGCTTCTCAAAGACCTTCCCAGGCATCACTCCTCACTTGGCCACACTGTCCTGGTTCTTCAAGGTCCCGTTTATTAGGGATTACCTCATGGCCAAAGGTGTTTCTGACCGTATTTACTGGTGCAGTTCTCTGCTCGGAAATGCACCCTTTTAAGCCTCGTCCCCTCCTCCCCACCCTACCCCCGTGTCATCATAAATAGTACTCAAAAGCATATGTTCTGGAGCTAAACTGCCTGGGTGTGAATCCTGGCTCTGCCACTTGCGATGTGGTCTTGAGCAAACTAGCCTCAGTTTCCTCCTCTGTAAAGCAGTGCTGATGACAGTAGCCCAGCCACACATGTGGTATGATGACTAAATGAGATGACGCAAGGAAAGCATTCAACATCACGCCTGCCTGCCACAGGGGATGTGCTCAATAATAATAGCTGTTGCTTAGTAAAAGGCGAAAGATTTATATGATTTGAAGAGAAACCAGAGTTGCTATTACTGGAAAAGAAAAAGGTAGAATTATAGCTGAGATTCAGAAAGTCCTTCGGGTTATCTCACTGAAAACTTCCCTGCTGTAGTTTCAAGTCAGCACCTCCTGCAAAGTAGAGACAGTGCCTCAACATGAGCTGTGTTCTGTTTGTCCACAGCCTTCTCTTCTCCAAACCCTTAAGTCCCATCTCACTGAGCCTTTTCTCCTAGCGCCCGTGGTGACAGAGGGCGCATGAACAAGCCAGTGAAGAGCAGAGAGGAGGGCGATGCCTCTTAGCCGTTTTCTCCTCTCCTGATCATTTTGCTGCTTGATTCTCACGCAGGTGTGTGCCCCGTGAGCCATCCAGCCACCAACTATCTGCTGAGCCACGGTACTGCACCCTCGTGGGCATTGTAGTTGGAGGTGTGGGAGAGGCCCTGCAAAGTGTGCCCAACGCCACCACCCTCATCCTCCAGAAGCGCAAGGGGTTCGTGCGCACAGCCCTCCAGCACAGGTAGGTACTCTCCCCAGAGAGGGAGTGCGCGGCCTTCTCTGAGCAGCATGACCCTGTAGGTGATGCCAGGATGTATGAATCAGACCCAATTCTTGCCCTCAAGGAACTTACTACTGAGTAGAAGTGATGGGTGTAGAATTTTTAAAAGGTTTTGGTCATCCACTCCTTCTGAGCTAGCTGGATCAGTTCCCAGGAAGCCAAACCATAAACCCAGGTTCAATATCATGGGGGATCGGGCTAGGGCCGCCCTGGCATATAGACGATGCCACGTTATCTCTATCAATACTGATATCCACACCTGTCTGTTAATGGTAAGTGCAAGTGGCAGAACAGCATGATGAGTGCGAGTGCAGGATCTGGAGTCAGGGGCCTGATTTAAAATCCTGTCTCTGTGACTCCACGCACTCTGAGACGGGGTGCTCAACCATTCTGAGCCTTGGTGTTTTGCATCTTCATAATGTGGCTACTGGTAATTGTGCCTACTCCATAGGGTGACTGTGGGATTTAAATGAATTCATCCACACAGATCACTTGTCATGTCCTGGCACACAGGAAGAGATCAGTAAATGTTGGTCACTCTGACTTAGGCGTGAAGAGCAGGAGCCCAATGCTGGATCTGTGGGTGACCCATCAGGTCAGCAGGCCAGCTCACTGGACACAGGGACAATTGTCCTACTGCAGACTCAGAGAAGAGGGGAGCATTTCTTCTATGGACCTTACCTGAGGGGCCTGCTCATCAGTTTGGAGCATAATGCAGGGGACAGAGTTCTGAGCTGGGAGGGAAGAGTCCTGGGTTCTAATCCAGGCCCTGCCACTCACCGACTGCCTGAATGACCTTCCCCTTCTGAACCTGGGCTTCTGAATCCCCCACTGTGTCTTCCGCTGCCTTTGCTGTGAGGAACCAGTAAGGTAATATATATCACAGTGCTGAGAGATTGTTCTAGCAACTCATAAATATTTGTGTAAGAGAAACCGTGTTTTCTTTGCCCTTCTCTCACTCAAGGAACTTAAGGAGCCCGGTTCTCTACCTAGGGCACTGTTCAGGGTGGATTCACATGGTCCATGGAAGGAAAACAACTTTTCTCTAATCCCATGACCCAAGGACAGAATATGTTATGCACAGCTCCCCTGGGTGAGGGGCATATCATATACAGGATGCGCATCTATGCAAAAGTATCGTCTTCTCTGTGCTTTCCACTAATAGCAACAGAGTTGGATATTCCCCTCCTTGACACCTCCTGGGAGCTTTTCATGATGTGGGTTTCTGGGGATCTCTGCCCGACTCCTTTTCCCTCCATACACCCCCATATCTTGCCCTTGTAATCCTGGCCCAGAGACAGCACTCTCACTGGCCTCAAAAACTTCAGGACAAGAGACATTAAATAGGGAAGCCCCGTTTAGTGCAAGAGGAAATGGTTTATGCCACCAGGATTTTAACAGAATAGATGGGGGCCTGACGGTGAACAAATGTTTTTCCGGGGTGGGTCCCATTCTAGCCCGTGTTTGGGAAATAAATCAGGGTTTTCCTACAGGGCTCATCTGGTCCCCACCTTCACTTTTAGAGAAACCGAGGTATATGAGCAGGTGCTGTTTCATGAGGACAGCTGGATGTACAAGTTCCAGAGCTGCTTCTGCCGTGTCTTTGGGTTCTACTTTTGTGTCTTCTATGGACAAGGTTTCTTCCAAGGCTCCACTGGGCTCCTGCCATACTCCCGGCCTGTTGTCACTGTGGGTAAGTGCTGCTCTCAGCCTCAAGGCTACCTCAGCTTTCTCAACATCAGCCCCGGCCCACCCCTACCAAAGAAGAGGGCAGCAGAAGGCCAGAAGCTGGGAGCTGACTTGGGGTGCGAGGAGGTCAGGCCCAAGGAAGGAAAAGGAGGTTAAAGGAAGAGGAGAGTCTAACACCTTCCCTTTCTCTTTTGTCATCTCTCTTGGCAGTTGGAGAGCCCCTGCCGCCGCCCCAAATTGAAAAGCCAAGCCAGGAGATGGTGGACAAATACCATGCACTCTATATGGGTGCTCTGCACAAACTGTTTGACCAGCATAAGACCCAGTACGGCTGCTCCAAGACCCAAAAGCTGCTTTTCCTGTGACCGAAGGGACCGCGTGCCCAAGAGCACAGGAGTGCCTGCTGCTAACCAAAGAGAGGCCTGGAAGAGGAGGGGAGAGGGGGGAGGCTGTGTGTGGTGGAGGAGAGCATTGGGAACTCTTTCCTGGCCTCCTTGCCACACAGCCCTTGCAGCAGTTCCCCCTGAGAGGCTTCATTCAGTAATTCCTCAAAGGGGGGTCCTCCTGGCTGTCCTCTCTAAGCCTGACACCCCAGGTCTTAAAGGACTCCTGAAGGTGTGAAACGATGGCCAGGCCGTTTTGTTTTGTTTTCAGTCTTAATACAATTTTAACATTGAGATGTAATTTGCAGACCATAAACTTAACATGTTTAAAATATAAAATTTAGTGGTGTTTAGTATATTCACAAAGTTTTGCAACCACCACCACTATCTATTTTAGAATGTTTTTAGCACCCCAAAAAGAAACCCAGTACACATTAGCATTCACTGCCCATTCCCCCATCTCCCCCAGCCTCTGAGCAGCCACTGATCTACTTTCTGTCTCTGTGGATTTGCCAATTCTGAAAAATTGTATAAATGGAACCCTATAATATGTGGTCTTTGGTGACCAGCCTCTTTCTCTTAGCATGTTTTCAAGGTTCATCCGTGTTGTAGCATGCACCAGTGTTTCATTCCTTTTTATGGCTGCATAATACTTCATTGTATTAATATTTTGTTCATCAATTCACCAGCTGATGGCCATTTGGGTTGTTTCCACTTTTTGGCTATTATGAATAGTGTTGCCATAAACATTTATGTACATAAACGTTTTTGTGCCATAATCTGCTGCCCTCAAATATAAAGGTTTGCCTTATGCCCACACCACTGACAGAGAACAGGTAGGACAGCTAAGGATCATTTTCCAGCTGGCACAGGCATTTCCCATAGGTCACCTTGTCCTCATAATGATCCTCTGACTTCACGGTCCCAAGGTACTCACAACCATCCTGGCAGCCAGCTGTGGAGAATGCACTCAGTATCTATGTTTTAAATCCTTACCAAATTCTGTTTAAAAGTTTTTCCTAAAGCTGTATTCTGAGAATTTTAAAAAGAGTAAATAAAAACACAGATGTCTCTCCCTTCACAAGGCAAGCAATAAGAGGCACATTTAAAAAAAATAGCAAATGACCAAAAGTTAAAAGACCATTTGTACTGCTAGCCTTTTTTCTTTGCTAGTGGCCTTGGGTGGGGTCTCATCCTCTTCTTTCACTTTACACTCTTTCAGGTCTGAAATATCTATTTCTAACCCAGATTTTCCTCATAAACAACAGCCCAATATATCTAATTTACCTATCTCCGACAAGCACCTCAACCTCAACATACCCAATACCAGGCAAACCGTCTTCCTCCTCCCAACCTTGCGTCTTAGCACCAAGTCCTATCAATTGTACCACCTTAATGTTAATCCGACCTGTCCCCTCTCTCCTTCTCCACTGTCGCAACCTAGTCAAGGCCCTCATCAACATTCCTACAGTATTGCCACTCCTTCTAGTAAAGTCCTCCGCAATCGACCCATTCATCATACTAATTCAAGGGCAATCTTGCTAAAAACTTAAATCTGACTTGTCATTCCTCTGCTTAAAATCCTTTCTTGCTCCTACAGTGCCTCTACCAGAAAATCCTACATTGTGCTCTGGATGCCACTAATGGTCCTCAAATGTTAATGAATATTGCACAGAAAAAAAATGGTTCTGTGGTAAAATAAGTGTAGGAGATGCTGGATTAAACAAAGTTAGACAGATGTATTTATTGAAGTATTTTCAGAGTTTTTAGTACACTAATGGGCATTGTGACTTTTGAAAAGGGAGTATTTAGTATTTCCCAAACTTATCTGACAATGGAATCTTTGCATCAAATATCACTTATTAACATCTCATGGAACATTTAGAGTTCCTTTAAATACAGTCTTGGAAATGCCGGCCCACTGCTAGTAATATAGGGAAGGTGGCTGATTTGATTTGGAAGCCTATCAGATTGGGTGAGGCCTTTATGGGAGAAGTGGGACACATAGGGCAGATTGAAACCTCATAAGGGGTGATCAGAAGGTAGTTGAATAAAAGAGGAATTGGATTTGAATTGTTCCCACCTGTTTCGGTTGTTTCTTCTAGGATGAGGAAATGAGAGCAGAGTTTTCCAGAAAAGTCTCGAGGGCACACCTGTGAATGAGGCTGTCTGTGTTTCACGGCCATGGCTTCCCGGAAGAGTAAAAGAACAGAGGGATGGCAATTTAAGCCTTTGCTTTCTTATCAGTCTTGGCCACTTGCTCCTCCTCAAAAATTCCCTCCCCCTGTGTCTTTTCTCCTCACCCTCACCCTCTCCCCAACAATGCAATCTCTCCTTCGCCCTCTCCCTGTCCCCATCTCTCTCTAAATAGTTTGGAGATACCCTAATACCCTACGTGCCTGCTCCATACTCTGGATGTCACTGTGACTGCTCATGTGGCGATCATCAAGGGAACTAATCAGTAGGACTTAATCACGGTATGTGAGGGTGCAAAGGAACATTTCCAAAAAGTGGCCAGGATGGCGACCCCTAGTGGACCAAATGGTCAGGGATTGGTCTGAGGTAACCGTGGAGGCAGAAAGTGAGCAGAGAGATGTCCAGAGGGCTGCCCCACAGAGGGCGGCCAACGAAGGCTCCTCACGCTCTGGCCGCTATTAATCGTTTTGGCCTTATCTCCAATCACTCCCTGTCATGATCCAAAGTAGTACACTGGACATGTTTTCTGAACATTTTCACCTCTCTTTGCCTTTGCTCATGTTCTCTCTACAGGTAAAGCCTATTCATCTCTTAAGCACCTATCAAATATCACCTTCTCAGTGAAGCCTTCATCAGGAAGAATGAATTACCCCTTCCTTCATTCTTCCAGACCCTTTGAGAGGGAGTGATTGGAGATAAAGGTTGAAAAGTATGGAGCTGAATACTACAATAAATAATGTAGACTAGGCTGTCAAATGATAAGAACTTAGCAAGGCAAGGAATTACATTTTCTTTATAAGTATACATGAGTCACTCACAGCTATTTATGTATTTAAAAATAAAAATTATCTTATTAAATAAGATTTTTTAAAGGCACAAATTCTACCTACTATACTCACAGGATACAATACGGTAAACTTAGAAATAAATAATACATATAGAATTAGAGTTGGCAGCTGAATGGTAATAAACAATGTTCTCCTGACAACTGGCTCAGAAAAGAAATTTAAAACAATAGTGGAATATGTTAGGGGAAACAATACAATGTAAATATAGCATGTTGAAGTGTATGAAAATACAAAATGATCCTGGAGCATCTCAAAGTGTCAGAAAGCAAAGAAGTGCTCAAAAAACAAAAGAATTCAAGTGTGTCAAAGGGACATAGGAACAACCTGAAAAAGCTCTCAATGGCCAAAGCAGGAACAATTTGAACAACAAGGTAAATAAAATGCTATGTTATTATAATCCAAAGTATAAAATATATATGCACGAGTCCATTTTGATATAAATTATTGAATAAACAATAAATGATGCCAGGCACGGTGGCTCACGCCTGTAATCCTAGCACTCTGGGAGGCCGAGGCGGGAGGATCGTTTGAGCTTAGGAGTTCGAGACCAGCCTGAGCAACAGCGAGACCCCATCTCTACTAAAAATAGAAAGAAATTGACCAAACAGCTAAAAATAGAAAAAATTATCCAGGTATGGTGGCACATGCCTGTAGTCCTAGCCACTTGGGAGGCCGAGGCAGGAGGATCGCTTGAGCCCAGGAGTCTGAGGTTGCCGTGAGCTAGGCTGACGCCACAGCACTCTAGCCCAGGCAACAGAGCGAGACTCTGTCTCAAAAACAACAAAAAAACGCCACACAACACCCCCCCCAAAACAATAAAAGATTGAATAAACAAATGAATGGTGGGAAAGGGACAAATCTTTACAGAAGAATTACAAGTATTACGTATAGATACTTCCCCTCCAGGAGACAGAGCTTAATCCGCTCCCCACCCCCGAGCACAGGCTAGACCAGCAGTCCCCTACCTTTTTGACACCAGGGACTTGTTTCATGGAAGACAGTTTTTCAGGCTGGGGGAAGGTCAGGTGGCGATACTTGGCCAGTTCCTACCAGGCCGCCGCTGGGCTAGACAGCAACTTGGTTGCAAAAAATAGAGTGTGGAGAGGGAAAAAGAGTAACTTTACGATGGAGAAACCAGGCAAACACTACCTTAACCCCTCAATCAAGGTTAACATCACAAGTGATAAGTCATGTTGATATCTTGAGATGAGACACTTTACCTCTGTACTATTCTCCAATCCCATAAACCCAGTCTAATTATGGCAAAAACATCAGAGAAGCCCAAATTGAGGGATATTTTACAAAATACATGACCAGTACTCCTCAAAATCATCAAAGTCATGGAAACAAGGAAAGACTAAGAAACTGCTGCAGGCCAGAGGAAACTAAAAAGACATGACGACTAAATGCAATGTGGTACACTGAATTGCATGCTGGAACAGGAAAAAGATATTAGTGGAAAAACTGGTGAAAGTTTAATAAATTCTGGAGTTTAATATTAATGTATCAATGTCAATTTCTCAGTTTTGACAAATGTACCATGGTTATATAAGATGTTAACAGTAGGGCAAATTGAATGAGAGATATATGGGAACTCTGTGTACCACCTTTGAGGTTTTTCTGTAAAAGTAAAATTATTCAAAAATAAACAATTTATTTAAAAAATGTGTGGGATGCTGTTGAATTGGTATTGAAAGGAAAACTCATCACTTTTTAAATGTTTTTATTAATAAGAAAAGTAATTCATTATATCCCTACTTTAAAAGCTTAAAAAGTTAAAGGAGAACAAGCTAATTAATTAGAACATATATAAAATGAATGCCAGGGGTGTGTGTGTGTGTGTGTGTGTTTGTATGTGTATGTATACAAAATAAATCCTAAGTAGATTCACAGAATTTGGCCAATGAACTCTACATTAGTCTTTTCAGGCTGCTATAACAAAATACCACACACTGGATGGTTTAAACAACTAGAATTGATTTTCCCACAGTTCTGGGGGCTGGGAAGTCTAAGATGGAAGTTTCAGCAAATTTGGTTCCTGGTAAGGGCTCTGTTTCTGGCTTGTAGATGACCTCCTTCTTGCTTTTAGGTCTTCATCTGGCTTTCCTTCAATGAGAGAGAGCAAGAGAGAGCTCTCTGTTGTCTCTTTTTATAAGGACACTAATCGTATAGGATCGGTGCTCCACCATCATGACCTCATTTAACCTTAATTACTTCCTTAGAGGTCCCATCTCCCAATACAGCCACAGTGGGGGTTAGGCCTTTAGCATATGAATGGGGGGCAAACATTTAGTCCATAATAGACTCCACGTTGTATACTCTGGGCACAAGAAGATCATTTTCACACCTTAAGAAATCTTCCACGTCAGAATCCTGATTCTAACTGGTTTACAACCAACAGGGTTTGCTCTGCCAGGTGTATAACGGCAAGATGATGGGAATGATCTAAATGTCCATCAAAAGAGAAAAGGCTAAACAATAAAAGACACTATACATCTATGCAATGGAACACTGCATAGCCATTAAAAGTGACATCGCAGAATTATTATTTTTGATAGGAAAAACTGTTATCAATAAATTAAGTGAAAAGAGTTTACAGAAGAGTATGTATAAAATTATCTAATTGTAAAACTTGAGTGTGTGTGTGTGTGTGTGTGTGTGTATACATATATATATAGAGAGAGAGAGAGAGACAGACAGACAGACAGAGAAGCCCTTGACATGCAGAAGCTGGCCTGCCACTCACAGATACACCATGTTATTCTCCTATTGGACATAAAACATTTCACAGAATACCAACCTCAGACTAGGTTGCTCTGACACCATGATAAAGTGAAACGAAACAAGGCCACTTTATAATTTTGTCTAAACACAAACAAAATAAGGTTACTGTGCCACCCGCAAAATAGCTAACATACCCTCTCACAACCAAAATGCATGAATGCTACTTCTTTACCGATTACATCTTTACCCTTGTTCTAATCTCCTCTCCCTATACATAAGATTTATTGACATATTCAATCACAGAATTGCCCCACTTTTTTTCTTTTTTTTTTGAGATGGAGTCTCGCTCTGTCACCTGGGCTAGAGTCCAGTGGCTTCATCATAGCTCACTGCAACCTCAAACTCCTGGGCTCAAGGGATCCTCCTGCCTCAGCCTCCCAAGTAGCTAAGAGTACAGGCATGCACCACCATGACGGGCTAATTTTTCTATTTTTAGTAGAGACGGGGTCTCCCTCTTGCTCAGGCTGCTCTCGAATTCCTGACCTCAAGCAATCCTCCCACCTCGGCCTCCCAGAGTGCTAGGTTTACAAGCAGGAGCCACCGTGCCCAGCCCTTTATGAAAGTTTCAACCATAAAAATTAAATTATATCTCAATTCTAATCTTTACAGAACTGCTTGATGTACTAGCCTTAACAACATTAAAAATAACTTTCAGGAACTGTATTTAATTTTTAGTTAACTAATTCCATTTAGGCCATGAATCATGCTCTTCCACTGACCTCAGCTGAAAGTGAACATTTATTTAAATGCATATGTGCAAAATAGCAAGCACAAGAACAATCACAGAGCTCACATTGCTGAGACATTATGGTTTCTTCACTATAATGTCAAATTTCTTAAAAATTGCTGCTGACAATTTTAAGTTGTAATAATACTTATTTTGTAATAAAGTTTCAGATTTATTCTTATGTACCAGGGATTCATGCTAAAATGAGTAGTAATATTCGACTTCATTCTGAACTTCATCCTGAATTTCGACTTTAAAACTTGGCCATTCAGCATTTGACCAAACTGGGTCTACAGTGCCCCTTGTATCTGTGGTAAGGATCTGGAAGGATATACACCAAGGTATGAATAGTGACTCTGTAATCTTCTTTATGGCGAACTTTATTTACCCAATATTTTATTGTGAAAATTTTCAAGCATATAGACAAGTTGAAAGATGTATACAGTGACATTTTGTTATATTTTCTTTATCGCACATCTATCCATCAATCCATCTTGCTTTACATATTTCAAAATAAAGTACAGACATGAGTATACTTCATCTGTAAATACTTTAGCATACATATCATTAATTAGAGTTCAATATTTGTTTATAGTTTCAGTTTGTTTGTTTGTTTGTTTGTTTGAGACAGAGTCTCACTCTGTTGCCCGGGCTAGAGTGCCATGGCATCAGCCTAGCTCACAGCAACCTCAAACTCCCAGGCTTAAGCAATCCTCCTGCCTCAGCCTCCCGATAGCTGGGACTACAGGCATGCGCCACCATGCCCGGCTAATTTTTTCTATTTATTTTTAGCTGTCCAGCTAATTTCTTTTATTTTTTTTTAGTAGAGACGGGGTCTCGCTCTTGCTCAGGCTGGTCTCGAACTCCTGAGCTCAAATGATCCACCTGCCTCGGCCTCCCAGAGTGCTAAGATTACAGGTGTGAGCCACCACGCCAGGCCAAATATACAAATCTTAAGTGCACCATTTTAATGAGTTTTGACAAACACATACACCTGTATAACCAAAACCCCTGTCAAGATGCAGAGCATTACTATCATCCAAATGCCCTTCGTGCCCCTTCCCTGTCAATCCCTGCCCCCAAGCTCCCCAGAAGCGACTCTTTCCACTATACATTAGTTTTGCCCATACTGAACTTTTGTGTAAATGGAATCGTTTCCTACAAACTTTTTGTGTTTGGCTTGTCTCACACAGCATAATGTTTTTGAGATTCATCCATACTGTTGTGTATATCAGTGGTTCATTCCTGTTATTACGGTATAGCTCAAATGTACCACAGTCTGTTTATCCATTATCCTGCCATTGGGCCCCTGGAATGTTTCCAGTTTGGGGGAATTATAAGTAAAGCTACTATGAACGTCTTTATATGGATGTATATTTCTCTTGGGTAAATACCTAAGAATATAGTTTCTGGGTCATAGGATAGATGTATGTTGACTTTTATAAGAAACTAACAGACTCTTTCCAAAAGCAGTTGTACCATTTTACACTTCCATCAAAAATGTATGAAATTTCTGGCTGCTTCACACTCTCACCAACATTTGGCGTTTAATTTTAGTCTTTTTAATTTTAGCCATTCTGGGAAGTGTGTAGTGGTATCTCATTGTGGTTTTAATTTTCAGTTCCTTGATGATTAATAATGTTGGACATTTTTTGTGTGTTTACTAGCCATTCATGTAAGTTCTTTTGCAAGTATCTGTTTACCTCTTTTGCTTATTTTGCGGGGCTGTTTGTGTTTTCATTATTGAGTTTTAGCAGGAGTTGTTTATATATCCTAAATACCACGACTTTGTCAGAAAGATGTTTTGTGAATATTTTCTCCTAGTCAGTGGCTTATGTATTAATGGTCTCTTTGGATGAGCAAGTTTTTGTTTGTGTTTTATAGACCTTATTGCTTGGAATAGTTTTAGATTTACTGAAAAATTGAGAACATAATACAAAGTTCCCCTATTGTCAATATCTTACATTAGTATGGCGTATTTGTTAAAATTAATGAACCGATATTGATACATTATTATTAAGTTTACTTTATTCAGGTTTTCTTAGTTTTTACCTAAAGTCCTTTTACTATTCCCAGATCCCATCTGGGATCCCACAATACATGTAGGTATTACATCTCCTTAGGCTCCTCTTGGCTGTGACAGTTTCTCAGACTTTCCTTATTTTTAGTTACCTTGACAGTTTTGAGGAGCCCAAACTGGTCAAGTACACTGCTCTCCTATTGAAATTTATCTGATGTTTTTATCATGATTATGCAACTGGCTCCATAAGCAAGAAAACATTTGTTGTGGTCTTTTTTTGTAGTTCTTCTATGTTTCAAGTTCCCAGGCCAGTAAGATTTGCTGACCAGACCTTTGTAACTTTCTGTTGCACTGATGCATTCCCTTTTGAGTTTCTTCCCCCAAAACAGCAGAGCCCCCTTGCAGTCACAAGATAACTACAAAGCCTAACACCACCTGTTTGTCTGGAGAAGATAAGATAAACAATACTCCACCACAGATTGCGCCCAAGGACCCACTGAGCCTGCAAACAAGGCTGAAAGAATGACCAGTATTAACCCCTAGCTCGTTATAATACTAAAATCCCTGCCCTGGGAGGGACTTATCGGCCATTTTTTGATCATCGGATGTATGTGCCAGCATGATTTCTCACTGCGCTTGCGTGCCCGCACTCCACCCCAAACATGGACTGATGCTCACTCCCCTCACACACTGTTCATTTCCCCTCCAGAAAAATCCCTTACCCTGTTTACTGGGGAGGCAGATTTGAGGCAGTCCATACCTCCCCCTCCCAGTAGACATGTCTCTTGCAATAAATCCTTTCTTCTTTGACAATTCTTGTTGTCTCAGTAATTGGCTTTCTGCGCGGCAAGTAACACTGAACCCTCCTTCTGGGTTCATTAACAATTAGACTGGGATTATGGGTTTTAGGGAGGAAGACCACAGAGGTAAGTGCCATTTTCATCACATCATAGCTAGGATACAGCCTATCAACATGACTTATCAGGATACATACTATCACGCATACTACTAGAATATAGTACGACTACCAGGATACATACCATCAACATTGACTTATAGTTGATGTTGACCTTGATCGCCTGGCTGAGATAGTGTTTGCCAGGTTTCTCCACTGTAGTCACTCTTTTCTCCTTTCTATTCTGCGCTCTTTGGAAAGAAACCTCTCTGCATAGTCCACACTTCAGGAGTGGGGAGTTGTGATCCCCCTCCTTGAGGTTGAAGAAAACTTTTCCTGCCCCGTGGGGTTCTTTTTGCTTATCTATACTTTCTGATCCTGTAATGAGAATGTATTCCTTTTGTAATAATGAAAAGAATCTATAACTTTCAGATATGGGGTTTTTCCTCCTATTTTTTTTGGAGTTTTATTTCTAATTCACTTTTAGACAGTTATGCCACCCACCCCTGCTGGTTTGGCAATGTATCTTCATAAATTAAAAATAAAAATCCCAAATTATGAAAAACAAAGATGTTTAAAGATGCATAAAGGGTTGCAAAAACCATATCTGGTGCACTGTGAAGAATCAGTAATAAATTGCTTTTGAATCAACTGTTGACAGTTCAGTTTTTCTGCTATCTTCTCACCTGGCAGGCTGGTTCTTGCTTACTCCAGGGCTGGATCTTCCTTGATAACCTAGGGCCCTGACAGGTCTTCCTGGATGCCTCAGACATTCATTCATGCATTTGCTTCATTCAGCAATATTTATTGATCACCTATTACATGCTAAGTACTGGGAGAGACACAGAAATAAGTGAGATACCTACTTTGTCCTAAAGGGGCTCATCTAGTGGATGAATAACCAAATGCAGTTGACAGTTATTAATGTTGACTTACTATGTACCAAGCACTCTCATATGCAGACTGTATAAAACTTTGCATGTGAAAGAGAAGTGATGATGTCAGGTGACAATAGTATGTACACAATGAATACAAGACAATTTAGAGGAAAATTGTTGAATGCAAGATTTATTAGGTTCTTGGTCTTCCAAGAAGTTGTTTGAATTTATAATAAATATGATAAAAGATTGTATATTGTTAATCTTGCTTTTGTAACTCTGGGCTTTCTCAGAAAGGAGTTTAAATGTATTATATAAGGCTACCATGGGAAAACCAATTTTTAAGTCAGAAATAAACCAAGCAATATGTAACAGAGCCTGCTAGTATCTTACCCAATACCCATTATCCCTGTCTTCCTTATGCGGAGAACCCCAACTTTGTTTGAGGCAGCAATATAACCAACTTCCCATCCACATAGCTGGAGGTGGCCAGTGAGGTGTAAGCAGGAGTCTACTGGATGGGGTTTCTGGAAAGGCTATTGTTTTTCTGATAAAGAAAAAGATATTAGTTGGCCAGATTCTTTAGCCCTTTGCTTTATGCTTTTACCCCTTTCCTCCTGTGTAGAACATGGACAAGGTACTTGCAAGCTGAGCTGCCATTTTACAACCGCAAGGATGAAAAACACACACTAAAAAAAAAACGGTAAAACGGGAAGCTGTGGCCGGTCCGATGGTAGAGGGTTATCAGAACTTATTAACTTTAGTGTCACTAAAGTTGGCATACAACACCCCACTGCTAGATTTGACTGGCTTAAAAAAAAAAAGCAGGAAGCTGTAAGGATTCTCTTGAGCAGCTGCACCTACCCTGTACTGCCTACCTGCGAATTTTTTGTTAGACAAATGCACACAAGAAACACCTATTTTGCTGAGCCTCCGCAGTAGGTTTCTGTTACATGCAATCCTAACTGGTACACTACTTCAAAAAGGAAAGGTTTTCAGGAAAAGTGTTTTACTTTATTGCGAGAAGGAAAAAAATCTCCCTTCTGATATGAAAAGCAATGGGATTTTCTGACAAATGTATAAAAGTATTTTCTACATGTCTCGTGCAAAAAAAGAAAAGAGCTTTCTTTTCTTGGTCTGTATCTGCCCGTAGTAGAGAGGAAGAAAACTAGCAGAGCAAGAGATGTAAGCTAACTCCTGCACTCTGACTAAGTGGTTTCAAGATTCGAGGTTGGTCTTACTAGAACAGCGTCTCTCCTAAAGTGTGTTTTGGCATAGCAGGTCCTTGAGATGTGCCTTAGGGAAAAAAGGTCCCTTGTTTCGTAAGTTTGGTAGATGCTGCATCCTCTCCTTATAGAAATTCATGGTGGACATTATGATGTCAAAGGCTCTGGATAAATCCTGTAGTAAAGAAACCTGCTTAACATTATTTAACCTAACCCCTTAAAAACTTAGTAGCACCCATTACTATCTTGGAATATGCATTTTGGAAAACTTCGCCAGATAAACGAATAAAGACAAAAACTTTAAAAATCAAACTAGCTTAAATCCAGAAAGAACCAGAGCAATGACTATCCTCTGGAAAAGAATCTAGCAAGATTCAAAGTGGGTGAAAAGAAATGTTTTATTCACATTGGAGGTAAAGGGCTATGGATGTAGGAAAGGGAGTGAGGTTTACAATGAGAAGTGGTAAGTTAAATATCAGTGAGAAATAACACAAATTGTGCCAGGGCCATCAGCACAGTGTGTCCTGAGAAGACATCAGTTGATTTTTCTCCTGAGTTTTCCCGGTACATTTGTTTCCTCCTTCCCATCAGCAGATCTAAAAACAGGATTAGGGCCCCAAACTGTGGTACAAAACTGATGATAATAACCAGCCAGCCCCGAGAAGGAAGGATAGGCCTTCCTTTTTCTCTTGGAGAGTTCTCATCTTTTAATAACTTACACTTTGACTCAAGGAGGGGTAATTTGTCTTCTTCCCACTTTGTGACCCAAATATATAAGCTCTGGCAACCAAACATACACCAAAGTACCCTCACAGACAGACTTGCTGTTTGGTTGCACTCAGGTATTTCTTCTCTTCCTTTTGGTGACAAGCCACATCTCAGCTCATACTGGAAATATCAGCTCTATAGGTTATGGCAAGCAACCCATTCAATGGGTTATCCTGAAATCTTTGGAAAGAGGTGGGGGCACCTAGGAACTCAAAGTGAAGGAGGAGTATAAATGCATGTAAACAGATCTTGATTACAAAAGCTATTTGAGATTGGCCTCTTTAGTCAATGTCCTTGGCTAATATATTTTGTATGCATAAATCCAGGTTGGCAGGTCATCAAGTATTTTTTATTGAGTATTTCTGAGTGTCTCATGCTCCCTGAGTTCTCTTAGGCATTTTCCCTGAATTCTTTTAGGCATTTGACACTGCTGGTTACTTTCTTAATCTTTCTCTCTTTTTTTTTTGTTGTTCAAAAGTTTTTGTTTTTTTAAATAACTGTTATCAGTCCCTCTTTTTTAAGCATTTAAAATGATTTTATAGCACTTATAGTTGCATTATACTTTGGAGATATATGGGAACCTCAATTTGTAAAACAACTGACATTTAATACAAAGCATAAGTCCCTCTTTTTGAAGCTCTCTTCTCCTTTAATGTGATGTCAGAGTCCCAATCTGTTTCTTCCCAACTCATTGCTATGGCCACCCCTCAGTGATCAGTTCTTAACCCTCTGCTTCTCACACTCAAATGTTCATTTTTTGCCATATTCTTAACTATCGCATCTAAGCAGCACCAGATTCAAATCCAGAATTCTGGCTCCTTGTCCAGCTATGCTAAAGTTGAAAACTGTTGAAAGGCGGCTCCCATCCACAGGAATTGTAAGTGTTATTTCTTTAGCTATTACTCCATTGACTCTTTGCAACAACCCTGTAAAATAGGTGTTCCTATCCCAATTTATCAGTGAGGAATCCGAAGCTCAGAGAGATGAGGTACCTTGTCTAAGATTCATACAGCTAGTGAGTAGCAGATCAGGGATTCAAAGCCAAGTCTAACTATCTGATAAAAATTGTTCTCTCTACTTCTCCTCATAACCTCCTTCACCAAAACACTGGCTTGCATCACATCAGTAAATGTGTGTGAAGCATTTGGCCTAACCAGTTGGGGATTCTGGGGTTATGGGATGACAGAGTAGAAAATGTGAGCAAAGTGAAATCTCAGATGTGCCACCTTCCCTTCCTCCCTATGTCCATGTTAGCCTTACAGGCAGGCCAAGGAGTGGGTGGCTCACATAGTGGAATGTGGGAGATGCTGGATGGGCCTACTTCCCTTCAAAACATCTTTCCAATGCCCTCCCTACCCCCACTGCTGCTAAGGTTCCCTAGGTCTTTAATTCCTTCAGTTTCCTATAGCCTCTCAAAGTGGAAATATACCCAAGGGAAGAAACAAAAATTACTGACATGCAATCGCTCAGAAAATATTTATCAAGCAAGCACCATTTATTAGGCAAATGGGACGATAGAATAACAACCACTTATACTTGCTTAGCTCTCTAGATTCGCAGAGCCTCACCAGAATCTGAAGGAGTGCTTCAGGCTGAGATTATGATCTTCTTTTTACAGATGATGAAATTATGGCTCAAGGATTCCGAGTGACTCATCCGAAGTGACACACTTGAACCACACTTTCGGAACCAAGGCTCAGACATGGCTCTTCTGATTTTCAGTCCTATGCCCTTTTCTGTCACAGTCACTCAGGGGGTTTACAAGTGGAAACCCAAGAGACACATAGAGGAAGAGTTAAATAACAATTCAAGATAACAGGATAAGTAATGTCAAAAGATAATAAAAGTGCCAAATGACTCATATAGACAATAATTACTTCAGGAGTGATGGGGAAGGTTGTTGTGGGTAAGAGTCAGCAGGGAAGGCCTCAGAGAAGAAGTAGGACTTAAGCCTGGCCTTGGAGACTAGGTAGGAAAATGACAACCAGAGAAGAAAGGGAGGGCATTCCAGTATGGGGAACAGGATGAATAAAGGTGCAGAGGTGAGAAAGTGCAGGTCTTGTTTGGAGAAAGAATGAGGAGATCAATTTAGCTAGAGAACAGAGATTTGTATTAGGGAAGAACAGAAAACAAAATTGCAAAGGCCCTCTTGAATTTCTGACTAAAGGATTTGGGCTTGTAGTATATACAATGGGGAACTATGAAAGGGTTTTGAGTAAGAGGGTGAAACTCTGAAAGCAGTGTGTGGACAGATGAATTTGGTAATATGCATTGTAGAGGATGCATTCAGGTGGGGAGAGACTGGAGGCAAGGAAGACCACTTGGGAGCCTGTGACAGTCGATCAGGAATAAAGTGACAAGAGCCAGCATTAGAAATGGTAGTACTGGGACCATAAGGGAAGGCCAATTGTAATTGGCAAGATGAAGAAAGAAATCTCAGAACCTGCTGAAATGGGAAGAGACAAGAATCGAACTTACCTGAAAATTTTCAAGCCTAGGTGACTTGAGGAAAGAAGATGCCATGAACAGAAATGAGCAAGACGTGTAGGGGAACTGGTTCGGTGAATTTAGGTTTTGACACATGAGAGTGGAAGTCACAATGGAAGGTCCAAGTGAAACTATCTAGTATGCAATTGAAGATGTGGAGGAGGAGCTTGGGAGAAGGTCAGGCCAGCCCTGGGAGTCAGGAGACCTGCGGCTTAGTCTCTGCTCTGCCACTAACTTACTAAGTCATGGGCAAGCCATCTCTCTGGGCCTATTCCCTCCACTGTAAAGTGATGGGGTGTTCAAGCCCTAAGCAATTTCTGAGGTACTCTCAAGGACTATGAGTCAAGTGAATTGTATTCACCTGCAAATATGTTCTCTCTGAGAGAAAATCAACGGTCCGATGGGGGAAGGCTATTAAATAATCTCCACACGCTATGATTCTGTAACAGATCTCAGGAACTCTATTCACTTAGGGAGTAAAAGAGAAAGAGAAGCCAGCAAAGGAGATAGAAAGTAATCAGAGAGAGAAAAGCAGGAGGAGAGAAATTCTAAATGGAGGGGCTAAAATAAGGAACTAAAATTAAAAGTAAATAAATGGGATAAATACTTATATCCAATACAGCAAAGGATTCATATACATATTAAACCAAGAATACATCTAGACATATAAGAAGATCAATAAGATGCCAATCAAAGAAGGATGCAAATAGTAAACATATGGGAAAGTGTTCAATCCCACGAGTAATCAAAGAAATGAAAAATTTTTAAGAGTAATTTTTCACCATTCAAGAAGATTTCTTATAAAGTCCGATGCTAGAGCTGCAAGGGAACTGGAACACTCATATGCCATTGTGGTGTTGAAAATTTGTGCAGTCCTTTTGGAAATCACGATTCATAAAAACGTTCATGCTCTTTGGTCTGGTAATCCCACTCCTGAGAACTTGTCCTAGACACGGAATTACAAAGAAGAAAAAAGCCATACATATTAAGATGTTCAAAGCACAGAAAAAAATTGACAGTTACCTAAATGTCCAATAATAGGGAAATAGTCAAATAAAATACAATCTACTGATGGATGATAATTTTATGTGGTCATTGAAATGATAAATATGAAAGAATGTAGCAACAGGGAAAATATTTATCATAAAAAGTCTTTTAAAAGCAGAATTTTAAAAGATATGCATACTCTGATTACACATATAATATATATATATATATGTATGCAAACTGGCAAAGCATGGAACATGGGAAAACGGAAATAATTTCAGAGGACATGCAGCAGTGTCAAGTGAGATAGAGAAGTCAAAGAGGATGAAGGTAGAGAGGAGTGTTAAAGGTCTTGCTTAAGAGATAATTTGTGTTCTTCTGAGTGCAGGAAAGTGCAGAAAGGAAACCAGATTCAGACAACTTTAACTGTTTAACCCTTTAGGATGATTTTGTAGTGAGGAAATGGGGTTTATAGTATTCTTTCCAGAAATTCGACAGTGAAATGAAAAAAGATAAATAGAATGGTATCTAGAAGAAACAGCAGGGTTAAGGTATCAGTGGTAATGCTTTGGTTATATTTGGTTTGTATCTTTTTTTAAAGATGGGATGAAATCAGTGATGGAAGAGACCAAAAACAATGAAGAGGGATAAAACAAGGAATAAGAAAAAGGATCACCTCTTATTCTGGGACTACAGAAAAAAGGGGAGAAAGACAAGGCAGATATTGAAGTGGAGTTATCGTGAATGAAGCAGAGCAAAGTAAAGGTATTAGAGCTTCTCGGTTTTGCAGGAGGGAAGGTAACTCTAAGAGATCACACGGGGAGGATAAAGTTGGGGCCTTGAGAAGGCGGAAAAGACAGGAAACAGCTGCTACGGAACGTTCTCTAGGAACGCAGCAGGCTAAGAGGAATGAGAGCTTAGGAGAAATTCTAGGCCGTGAAATTTTAGTGGGTCAAGCCAGTCTTGTGATCTGGCTTCATCTGCAATCCCCTCCGGTCCTGGGAGAGAGAAGATTGGCCCAGGGTAAAAGTCAAGGTGTTTAACTGAAGCTAAACTGTGAAAGATGGCAGCCCTAAAGTAACAGACCACAGAGTCCAGGCAGTTCGTCTCCATCGAGTCTATGGGAGTTAAAGGGACTGAGGAAATGGAGGAGGCTACATCGGTTGTGAGGTACAGAGCAGCTGTATTGGGCGGGGGTGGCGGGTAGGGGAGGTGATGGGCAAAGAGGCCATGGGCATACGAATAAAAGGGAGAGAGTGCAGATGAGAGACAGGCTATGAACAGCCTAGGCAATAGCCACGAGACTGGGAGACTAGTAAGAAGTGGGGAAGAAGGCCAGTTCTTTTACTCCTAACGGAAGGAGTCCTGTGTAGCAGGAAGGTCCTGCATATCTAGGGAGAAACTGGGAGCAAAAAGAGAAATCTTGGGGCACTGAAGTCCTTTTTTTTTTCCTGCAGTCCAGCCCCAGTCATGTTCTCCAGAGACAGACCCCTCCGAAGCCAATGAGAATTTGGTATCACTAGATAAATAAGAAATCAGACAGGTCACCAAGGGTGGGACGAAGGCAAGGGAAGGCTGCGGTCTGACTCAGGAGACCAATAGGCTAGAAGGTGATTTCAGAGGGTGAAGGCCTAGAAGTGTGAGTCCACCCTTCTCACGAATGCCTGCCCAGAACTTCTTACTTCCCAAGGCTTAGGGCTTAGCTTCCCAAGTTCCATACCCCCAACTCTATCCTGTAAGCCCGTAAGTGCTAAGATGGCACTGGGAGAGAGGAGTGAATGGGTGGGAAACTCTGAGGGGAACCATCCTAGTCCCGGTGCTCCGTCTTGGCCTTGCAGCCCTAAAGCCTGATCTGAAAGAGCTGGTGACAGATTTATCATCGATCTGGGGCAGCAGCTAGAAAAAGGAGAGAGACCAGTGGAGCACCAGCTCTGGGCATCAATTCCTGTCACCACCCCATCTTCTGCACAAACCTGTTCTACCCCTCGGTACTGGAACTTCCAGCTTATGGACACGAAAGCTCCTCCCCCTCAGTCTAAGCCTTCCTTTCATGAAGTACAGGAGAGCTGTCAGATATGTTCTCAGCAAACATCATAAAGGAGGTCCAGTGTCATTCCTGTCCCAAAGGCTGTTATAAGCTTGGGTCCTGGCCCCTGAGGCTCCTCAGTGTCTCCACCCCATGATAGGACTCTAACTCATGCCGCACACCAGTTCAACAGTGACAGCCCTCCAGCTGCATGTGGGGACCCTGGCACGTAGGCTCCCTGGGATTGTGCCCTATTTCAGCACCTCAGTAGGCAAAACTATGCTGTCTTCAAGGAAGAACCAGGAAGTGGGTGTAGGTGCTGTGTATGGCACATCCTTGGCATATGTGATATGTGATATGCAAGGTGCTCCCACTTCCTGATTCTGCTTATCACCATCAGATACGTCAGGCCGATCCTGGGACTACTCTGCCTTCTCCACCCATCCAGTTGAACGCTCTGGTCTGGCTGCAGAAATGCATGCTATAGGAGGACGTGGGGAAAATGGAACAGGAAAGACTGCAGATTTCCAGGAAGTCTTGTAGGCCCAAGCAACAGGACCAATGGCCCCGGGAAGGGACAGAAACAAAGAGAAAGAAGTAGAGGCGGAGGAGTGACTGCTACTGTCTTTGGCTAAAAAAGAGAGGGCGGCTGAAAGGTTTATGAGAGATGGGGTCACACACAACTTCCCTGCCTCCCCAGCTCCTCAAGGCGAGGGCTTCTCTCCAGAGCCTGGAGAAGAGGAGGAGGCGCCTTATCAGGCGTCACTATTGTTCCCACACCTCTGCCCTACACTCACCCCTTCTCTCTCGCTTCCCAGTTTCCAGCGTTACAACCTATCTGCCCCGGGGTTAGGGCAGCTACTGTCCTGGGGTGGTGGCCGCCCACCTGAAGCTGCTGTTCTCAGGCAAGGACACCAGTGCCAAGGAGGAGACAGCTGTGGGAGGCCGGGGCCCGCCACCACCGCAGAGCTGCCGGAGCTGACGTCGATACTTGTCCCCTGTGAGCAAGTAGAGCACAGGATCCAGGCAACTGTTAGCGCTGGCCAGGGGCCGCGTCACTTTATAGACCACGTTGACAATGTTCAGCACCTGGCAGTCAGCTTCCAACAGCCTTGCCAGGTAATAAATGGTGCGGGTGATGTGGAAAGGCACGAAGCAGACAGCGAAGACACTCAGCACCACAGCGATGGTGCGGAGAGAACGGAGACGAGAAGATGACTGGGTGGCACCTGGCAAGGGCCGGTACAGGCGCTGGGCCATGAGCCCATAGCACACAAGAGTGACCAGGCAGGGCACGCCGAAGAGCAGCCCCATGACTGCCGAGCTGAAATGCACGTAGTGGTCAAAGTCCTCAGGCCGAGTGGTGTCATGGCATAGGATGGTAGCCCCTCTGGTGCTGGTTGTGACAAAGAACAAGTTGGGCACGAGGCAGCCGGCCACAACCAACCAAACTGCCAGGCAGAGAAGGCCTGCAAGGCGAGGGCGGCCCCAGCGCAGTGCCCGCAGTGGGTGGCAGATGCCCAGGTAGCGGTGCACGCTGATGCAGGTGAGGAAAAGCACACTGCAGTAGAGGTTCCAATAGAAGAGGAAGCGCACGAACTTGCATAACCCGGTGCTAAAGGGCCAGTGGTTGCGGGCCGCGTAATAGTAGACGAGGGTGGGCAGTGACAGCACATACAAGGTGTCTGACAACGCCAAGTGGAACATGTAGGTGGCCGTTGCGTCCCAGGGTCGGAGGCGGAAGAGAAAGAGCCAGAGAGTTGGGGCATTGAGGCCCAGACCCAGCACAAAGACAACTGCGTAGCTCACAGGCAGCAGGACGAACTTGAAATCCTCATCAAACCAGCAGTCCAGCTCCACCTCACTGTCGTCAGGACCTGGGCTGGGGCTTAGGGATCTCAACAGCGAGGACTCTGTCCTGGCCATGGCCCTCCTAGAGGGGGAGAGGGCAAAAGTGAGGGTGGCTGGATTTCCCTGGCTCCCCGGCCCTGACCTGGGGCAAGGAAGCAGAGAGCAGGGAGAGCAGTGGTTGCAGCCTAGGGAGCCCTGCAAGGAGTGCGTCCGGGGGCACTCAAGCCAGCCCGGTCCCTACCCGAGCTCCGCTGGTCCAGCCCCTTGGTCCAGCCCAGGGAGTAGTGGGCAGCAGGCAGTGCCGCGGCTTAGGAGGGCAGTTGGTGGTTTGTTCTCATTCTGCAGCTGACTCTATCCTTCACAGCCTGGCTGGCTGACGAGGGTAGAGGCTACTAGCGCTATCCGGAGTGGGAAGACGCCCAGACCAAAATTGTCTCCTAACTCGTCATCACAGCCGTGTACCTGTGAAGAGGGGCATCTCCTCCCACACGGTGCCTTCATTCACCTGTCCTTTTGCCCTGGTCCCAGTGTCTCCAGACTACACTGACCTCTGACACTTTCCGCCTGCCTGCCTGAGCCCAGGAGCCCCATTGCCACCCTTACCCAAGAAACTTGGCACATCTCCTACCTGGTCCCCTTGAAGCTGAGCTCAGCTGACTCTGTCACCTGGCCCTTTGGCAGCCAGAGGGCATATCCTAGGGGGCGGAGTTGAGGGTGGAGCCTGTCCCTCCACCCATCTGGGAGATTGTAAAAGCTAGAAAGGCCCTTTGAGATTATCTAGTCCAACCCATTCACTGTACAGATTGGGAAACGAGCCCAGTGAGATTACTATTTAACAGCTTCGAAGTGACTGTAAGAGGGAGCACACAAGGAAGCATCCAAGTTTGCAGATGAAGAGCCAGGCCGCTGGAGATAAATAAATTACAGGAAAATCATACAAGTCTGTGTAAGTGAGCAACATGGGAAATGAATGTTAACATAGGCACGTGCAAGACAATACACTGAAAGATTTTAGAAAATCCAACTACTGGTACAAATCTTAACTCCATATGCATATAATTATAACAAATGCTTATATAGCATGTACTGTGTGCCAGGCACAGTTCTAAGTGCTTTATATTTATTAATGAAGTAGGTAATATTATTGTCTCTACTTTGCTGATGAGAAAATGAAGGCACAGAGAGTTTAAGTATTTTGCTAATTAGTGGTTGAGTCAAGATTTGAACCCAGGCAGGCCTGCTTGGGGGCCAGGCTCTAGCATCCACAACTTCATTGCTATGCTTACTTGCCTCTCTAAGCCAACGGCCATGATCCAAGAAAGAAACAACAAATATTTACTGAGAACCTACTATGTGCTTGGTCCAGTTCTAGGCACTGGTAGTTCACTAGGAGTGAACAAAATAGACGAAAACTCCCACTCTAGTGGTTCTTACATACTACTGGCAGATAATAGAATTAATAAGTAAAATACATAGATTGTGATAATTGTTATAGAGAAAAATAAAGGCAGGAAGGGGAACAGAGAGGGAAGGAAAAGGGAAATAGAGGATTGCTGTTTTAAATAAATATCAGGTGTTTTGAATAAAGACCAGGTGTTGTGAGGAAAGGAAAAAGTAAAAGATGAGGTCAGAGAGTTTGATAGGGACAAGGTCACGAAGGTCCTGGGAGGCCACTGTAAGGACTCAGGCTTTTACTTTCAGTGACTGGGAAGGCATTGAGGGTTTAGAGGAGAGAAGTGTCATGATCTGATTTACCTTTAGAAGACTCACTGGCCAGCTCTATATTAAGCATAGACCTCAGAGCTGGGGGGCCAGGGACAGACCAGGCAAGAAAGAGGCTATTGCCAACAGAGATGGTGGTAGCTTGGACCACAGTGATGGAGATGGTAAGAAGTGGTCAGGTTCTGGATAGATTTTGAAAATAGAAACAGCAAGATTTACTGCCATGGGGTGTGAGAGCAAGAGAGGAGTCAAAAATGACTCCAAAATCTCTGCCCTGAGCAACTAAAAGCAGAGAGTTATTATTGACAGAGATAGGGCCGGCTGTGAGAGGAGCAGGTTTGGGGAAAGGTCGGGAGTTCATTTTTCAGCCTGCAAATTTTGAGTTGTCTATTACACATGTAAGAGGAGATGACCAGGAGGCAGTTCACGCCTCCCTGAGGATACGAGACAGTGAGTTTCCCTTACAGACTCCAGCCCTTCCTACACAGCACCCCTCATCCCTCTCAGTCACTCCTGGAGCCCCTGGTCTGAATAGCGGAGAGGCACAAAGAACAAGCCTAGATGTTTGAGAGCCTAGTGTAGTGCCAGGGAACACCGAATTGGCAGCACCTCTGGCTTTGGGGCTCCTTGAACTAACTAAGGCTGTAGGTGTAGATGTCCTAGGCACCAGAGGCAAACTCTGGGTCTGGAGGACTCTAAGGGTAAGGTGGGCAGTGCCTTTGGGGAGGTCTGAGAAGGCTGGTGCAGAATCTACTCTGAATGGAGCTGAGAAACAATGGAGACTCTGAACCTGATCCTCCTGTCCTCAGAATGTGGCTGCTGGATCCTGGGAATAAGAGAGTCTAGATCTCTTAGAAAGCCCAGAGACCTAGATGGGAGAAACCTGGAGATCCTTGCCCTGTGGCAGGGGAGAGGGTGGGATAAAAGGTAGGAGTGGAGGAAGCAGTCATAACTTGAGTGCTGGCCAGCTGATACTATGATATTGCATAAAGGCCCAGGTTTTTTGAAGCCAGATGGATTTGAGTTCAAATCCTTATTCTTCCACTTATTAATTATGTGATCCTGGGCACCTCTTTGTAACTTAATTTCCTCACTAGTGAAATGGGGATGACAATACCAACCTTTTAGGATTTTCTGAATCCTGACTTGGTTAATAGGTGTGGAAACACTTCGAAATCATAAAATGCTGCACATCTATAAGGTATTTTTTTATTATTATTATACTTTGCTCCCAGGGATGAACCTGGCCTCTTCAGAGGAGGACGAGTGTGATTTGAGGTTTGATGTACACTCAAGGGGAAGTGCTGTACTAGAGAAGCCCCAGCCTGAGCCAGCTGCCTGCTCCTACTGCTTCGGGTTGGCTTAGCTCTGCTGCATTTCACCTGCCTTCACTCTGCTAGGCTCTGCTTGTCTCGGGACACAGCTGCAGCTGCTGCTGCTGCCACCACTGCCACCCAGTGGCTACTTCAGGAAAAGGCCTCTCCCAACCTTCCCCAACCAGAAGCCCTAGCTGCTATTCTCACCCAGGCCAAGAGGAATGGAATGCAGCAGGTCAGACGAACTCTCTTCTGTGAAACTCTTCTACACCTTAATTTCTGTAACCTCACTCTGGTCATCCTAGTCCTCTGCATGTTCTTCCTGACTCCTTCCCTGGCTCCTTTCTGTCCTCCTTCCCCCAAATGTGAGCCTTCCCCCAAGGAACCTCTTCCCCTCCCCTTCCTTCCGTTCCCTCCCCTCCTCTCCTATCCACCATCTCTCTCTCCTCCCCACTCCCCGCCCAGAACATTCATTCTCACGATTTCAACTATGACTTAGAAGTTATCAATAATGCTAATGACCAAGAGACTGCAGCATACAGATCTCTCTTGAATCAAAATTTCTCTCTCCCTCTCTCACACTCTCATTCCATTTGATTTCTACAGAGATTATGGCACATACCACAGGCTGCCTAGAATTACAGTCATTTGTGGTTTTGTCCATTTCTTCTCAATCCTCCCACCCCCACACCGGACCCAGAGCTGCTTCAGGACAATGCCTTGTTTTACCTCTGTCTCTCCCGCAGCCTTCCAGGTAAAAGTATTAAGTCATTAAGTATGAAATGTCCAATTTCCTTGAGTACTAAGTTGAACAGTTGATATCTCTGACATTTCACTTTGACACTTCTTCCGCCCCCCCCCCCATTGTGAAGGTACATCATTAGTCTTTCAAACGCATGTTTTGGCTTGTGATTATCTTTCACATTTTTTACAGCAATTTTTGTGAAACCATAGATAAGTCAAAAATTCATGTTATTTTTGAATATGAGTTCCATCATAGAACCAATGCAGTACAGACAGCTCAAAATATCAATGAAGTGTTTGGGAAGGATGTGGCTAATGAATGCACAGTATATCAGTGGTTTAAGAAGTTCCATTCTGGTGATTTTAATTTTGAAAGTGAGCCATGTGGGTGACCTGAGACCAAGGTGGATAATGATGAGCTGAAAGCTGTAGTGGAAGCGAATCCATCTCAACCTATGCATGAATTAGCAGCAAGGTTTGACATTACCATTCCAACAATATTGGACCATTTGAAACAAATGGGCAAGGTAAAGAAGCTGGATGGCTGGGTACTGCATGAATTAAACAGATGTCAGAAGAGAAATAGTCTCGAAGCTTGCCTTTCTTTGCTCTCATGACATAAAGGCAAACCATTTCTACACCATATTGTTATGTGTGATGAAAAATAGATTCTTTTTAACAATTGCAAGCATTCAGCACAATGGTTGGATAAAGATGAAGTACCAAAACACAGTCCAAAACCAAATATTCATCAAAAAAAGGTAATGGTGTCTGTTTGGTGGCCCAGCACTGGTATTATCCACTACAGCTTAATGTAAACCCGGTCAATTGATTATAGCGGATGTCTACTGCAACCAATTGGACGAAATGACGAGGATGCTTGTGATTAAGCAGCCGAGATTGGTCAATAGAGACAGGCCAATCCTCTTGCAAGACAACGCTCTACCACATGTCGCACAAACAGCGCTGCTCAAACTACAGAGGCTGGACTTGGAAACTCTCTGTCATCCACCGTATTCACCAGACCCTGCAGCAACTGACTACCACTTCTTCCAGGCTTTGGACTACTATTCGAAAGGAAAAATATTCACTTCTCAACAAGCCGTGGAAAATGCCTTTTATGATTTCATCACCACTAGCTGTCCAGGCTTCTTTGCTGCTGACATAAACAAGCTACCATTAAGATGGCAAAACTGTGTCGATAGTTTAGGCACATACTTTGATTAATTGTACTGCTTCTTGTTTGAGATAAAATAAACTAAACTTTTGATTTGAAATTGGACATTTCATATTTAATGACCTAATATTATAACATAAGTTCTAGATATTTTCTTTCAAATTATATCCCTGCTGTCCAAAAAAGCCTTCCAATTCAGAGTTAAGAAAACAGGTACCTTGCACATAGTTAAGAGTTCAATAAATATTTGTTGAACGAATGAATGACTCAGTTATAATTTGTTGAATTGAATGGTTCCCACACCTATAATCTAAGCCCTGTATGTGTTGTTTGCTATAGGACACATCCACTTGGGTATCTCATTGACATCTGGAATTTAGTATTCAGGAAAAGTTTATTACCTTCTTTCCCCTAACAAAGACAAATAAGATATATGGATACCATTATGGCTGATACTCTTCCATTGCCCTACTCCTCCAGTTTGTTCCAGTCCTGTCCCTTCTGGCCCCTCACATCTAATATTCATAAATGTCTTGATGACAGTTTCTCTGCAATGTTTGCCATTTTCTTGGGGCCTAAAGAAGGTAAAGGGGGAAAGCCATGGTTTCTAAACTCTTTCTCTGAGTTAGGAGGAAAGTAAGGAAGGTAGGAAGGAAAGAAGGGAGAAATGAAAGGAGGGAGGGAGGGAGGAGCAAGGAATGGGGGAAAGAAGGGAAGAAATGAGGGAGGGAGGGTAAGTGATATATATAGTAGAAAAAAATGCAGGCTTTGGAGTCAGACCTAGGGTTGAACTCTGGCTTCATTGCCCACCAGCTACGTGACTATGGATAAATCTTCCTAAAGATCCATTTCCTTATATGTATAATGAGGATACTAGCACCTAGCTTGTTGTGAGAAGAAAATGCGGCAATGCCAACCTGGTGTCCTCCTCATCATTATTAGGAATTAAAATGTAGGTGTTTTTGGAGGGTATGGGAGGTTCACCCCAATTGCTGAGTTTTCTTTATGAAGTGAAAAAATGAGGTCACCTGCTGAGAGTAAGCAGAACAAGACGGTTACTCAACCTTGATGGAAAGGAGCAGTAATCTGAAACCCTGGATATCCAAACTTACCAATAAAATCATGGGAAAGTGACTGGCTCCATATAATTGTGCCCAAGTTAGCTTTATCCATATGTCTTCTCTGTAGTGTGCCCTTTCTGTCTTTCTAAATGTCTGTCTTTATCTCCAGCAAGGCTGTTAACAACCTTAGAACAGAGACCAGGACCACTTTGTCCAGCACCTAGGACAGCACAGGAAGTCTCTGTTTCTGCTATTTGATCCATCTATCTCATTTTCCATCCTCCCCCGCTGAGCTAATGCCTTCGTCTACATCCCACTTGAATCTATTCATATGCTTTCAGTTGCAGTAACAGAAAATTCCAACTCAGCTGACTTTTTTTAAAAAAGGAGATGTATTATCTTGCATATAAGTCCAGGGGTGGGTGGCTTTGGAGTTGGCTAATTCACTAGTTCCACAATGTCATTAAAAAATCCTGATTCTTTCCATCTTTCTGATTTGCATCCTTCAGTGCGTTGTTTAGCAACACTCATGGTCACAAGGTGGCTGTTGCAGTTCAGGCATTGTGTCTAAATGTGGCAATATTCAATGGTAGAGTAGAAAGGCGTCTCTTCCTGTGTGTTTATTTTTATCATTCAGGAATCCCAGAATCTCCTGAGCATACCATCCCTCACATCTCAGTGGCCTGAATTTCATCATGCCTATAACTAAACTGATCGCTGGCAGTGGGGATAAAACGACTATGACTGGTGTAGAGGACCACAGAACTACGTGGAGGAGGGTAGGGTGCCTTTTAAAATGGGGATTCTATTCACAAGAAGGAAATGGGAGATGACTATTGAGTTGGGAAATAATTCTATCTGCTCCAACCGCTTACTTAATAACCCACCCCTTCCTCACACAGAGATCTGATCATTACTTCCTAACTGGAAGGCTTGGTTGGGAATATCATTGGAGTATGCAGAAAGAGGGTGGCTAAGGACCTGAAAATATTTGTCCTACCAATCTATTATAGGGGCCAGAAACTCCATAATTAGAGATGCATTCTTTTGCCTTCTTGCCGTTGCATCCTTGTAACATGAAAGTGTTCCTGGTCAAAATAAAACTATGGTGATAGTTCTCTTTGGGAAACTACTAACTGCAAAGGGGCACAAGGAAATTCTCTGGGGAGATGGAAATAGTCTATGTGTCATCTGGGTAGTGGTTACATGTGTGTTTACACAAATGTATTAGTTTACTATGGACACTGTAACAAATTATCATCACAGACTTGGTGCCCTAAAACAATGAACATTTATCCTGTTACACGTCTGAAGATCAGAAGTCCAAAATCAGTTTCAATGGGCCAAAATCAGGGTGTTAGCAGGGCCGTGCCTGAACTACAACAGCCACCTCGTGACTATGAGAAATTATACGGCAGAATCCATTTTCTTCCTTTTTCCAGTTTCTAGAACTGCATTCCTTGCATTCCTTGGCTCATGGCCCCTTCCTCCATCTTCAAAACCAGCGAAGTAGCATCTTGCTTCAGTCCTCATATTGCCTTCTGTCTCTGTAGTCAAATCTCCCTCTGCCTCTCTCTCATAAAAAGACTAGTGATTACATTTAGCGGGTACCTGGGTAATCCATAATAATCTCCCCATTTCATGATCCTCAATTTAATCACATCTGCAAAGTCCCTTTTGCACATAAGGTAATATTCATAGGTTCCAGCCATTAGACCTGACATCTTTGGGGGCCATTAGTCTGCCACAGTAGGTAAAAATTCATTAAGCTGTACTTAAGATTTGTGCATTTTGTTGTTTGTAAATTATATCTCAATAAAGAAATGCGGGCCGGGCGCAGTGGCTCACGCCTGCAATCCTAGCACTCTGGGAGGCCGAGGTGGGTGGATTGCTCAAGGTCAGGAGTTCGAGACCAGCCTGAGCAAGAGTGAGACCTGGTCTCTACCAAAAACAGAGGAAAATTATCTGGACCACTAAATATATATATATATATATATATAGAAAAAATTAGCCGGGCATGGTGGTGCATGCCTGTAGTCCCAGGTATTTGGGAGGCTGAGGCAGGAGGATCACTTGAGCCCAGGAGTTTGAGGTTGCTGTGAGCTAGGCTGAAGCCACGGCACTCTAGCCAGGGCAACACAGTGAGACTCTGTCTCAAAAAAAAAAGAAAAAAGAAATGCACATACTTCTGAAAAAGATAATGATTTAAGCTCAATCATAATAATGAATTAAAGACCTAGCAGATCTACTTTCTTCCTACTAAGAGGCCCATGGACCTGAGTAGAAAGAGGGGATAAGTAAGTACCTAAAAGGGAGGCAGGAGAGTCAAATGTGGATCTGAAGACAAAAATGGGCTGAAGACCAGTCCAAAGTAGATTTATTCTGACTTTATACCTTCCCCACAGACAACACTCTTGGCATGTATATGACTCTTTATTATATGTCCAGCATTAGTTTCTACCCCACTATGATCTCTGCAGATTCTGAGCTGCTCATTCTATCTGAAAACTCCTGAGAAGGAGAGAGTTACAGCAACTAAACAAGGCCCCAAGGTACATATTGCCCAGGAATGGCAGGGGCTGACACAGTTAACTATGCAAAGGGTATACAGGATGGCTGTCCAGAGCCCTCAGTGAGGAGCAGGAGTTAGGGAAGGCCCTGCCCAGCCCTCTGAGCCATAGCCATAGCTATCCTCTGAGGAGGGACACCTCATTGTGGGGTTGAGGGCTGTGTTTATAGATTAGTACCAGTGACCAGCCAGTTCTAAGGGTAAGTAGAGGGGGTCAGGGCCCTGGATCCACAGAGCCTGCAGGTTTTGTCTCTACATTCTCCATGCCCATGAAGCCTGTGCCTGGGCTCTATGGGAAGGACAGTCAAGAAAGGAGGATTACTTTGTTATTGTCATTGTGGGGATCCTGGCAGCTGTAAGGACAGAAATATCTCTAATTCCATAAGTGGTCATATGAGGCAAGAGAAGCTGCTTAGAGCATGGACTTAGTTTCCGAGATTGGAAAGAGTCAAGAGCTGGGGCTGGGGGAGAGGTTACCTTAGGTGAGCACAATACAGATGCCAATTGCCTATTCCCTCCACATGTAATGTCCTGCCAGGAGAACCTGTCCCTGGGCCAGGAATCCAATGTTACATTCCTCTCCAAAAAGAAAAGAAGTTCAAGGCTCACAGACACGTGCACACACAGCTCAATATGCTCAGCTCCTCCCCCTCCTGTCCCCACTACCTACAGGAGATTGACTCCCACTGTGCACATAAGCTGGGATAATCAGTGCCAAGTGGTGGGGGCTGGGGAAAAGGTACTCTTTCTCATACCCTTGGCTTTTGTGTGGCCTGGAACAGCTGATATAGACACTGGCGTGTGACACAAGGCTCTTCTTTCAGAAACACAAGGGCCTATACTTTGAGCCCTCCTATTTCTATCCCCCACAGTCCTTCACCTGCAAGACCTCCAACTCCACTTTGATCTCAGTTCCTCAGGTTCAAGGCCTCACAAGGCCAAAACCCTGTAGCTCCCCTTCTCAAACTCCCTTGCGTTTAACATCATCATTATCAACCTCCTAACCCACCCTGTCCCAGCAGCAATAGCCTGCTAATCTTTTAGCTACTAATCTCTTAGGCACTAATCTGCTTTCCAAACTCTTGGCACCTGAGCTATTTATAGCAGTGTTTCATGCCCCCCCAGAACCCTATTCTTCTCTGACCCCCACCAATCTAAACACTCAGAGAACTGTGAGTATAAGAGGCTGGGGAGGTAAGCACAGCAACCAGAGCTGGAGACTGATGTGAACTTCATCTATCTCCCCAGGTAATATTCCAAAGCCCTCTACTACTAGCCCATACTAAGCCCTACATCCCTTGCTCTTAGCATTCCCCCTTAATATATCGGGGAACAGTTGAGGAAAAGTTTTCCTGACCCATCAAGCATTCAGTTCAGGCTGAGAGGCCCTGCAAGAGACCTCTGGAAGCTCCCCTAAATTCACCCCTGGGGCCAAGCCTAGTATACATCAAAGGGAAGCACTAGAGAGACATCTTCCTCTCTCTAAGCATCCCTACCTCAAGGCCTAGGACCTGAGGACAGGGATGAGGATAAGGATGGGAAAATCTGGGGACAGAGATAAGACAGATGAATAGGTTCAAGGAAGACTTTCAACCTCCATAGAGATTTCTATCACCAACAACCAAAAGCATGAGGACACCAACTGCTTCTCTCCCATACCTTTCTCTCTTCTTAGCTGAGGGTCAAGGCCATGATGAGGTGAGCTCAGGCTCAGGGTCCATTACAGGAGCAGAAGGAGACAGAATCCATTCATTCATTCATTCATGTATCTAACAAACATGTCTTGGCACCTACTGTGTGCCAGGTGGTGCCCAGCCTCACCTAGACCAAGAAACACATTCTCTTCATACTTTTCTGGATGAAAGCCTCTGCCCAGTTCCTTTTCAGACAAATTCCTTCTCTCTGAAGGCTCTCAAGAGTGCCCCAGCCATTCCAGAAAGTCCTGGCCTTTGTGAAGAGTAGACAGTATGGTTAGTCAGTGATTTGTACAAAATAAGGAGGGATTTTCCCCCTTGCCCAGGATGGGAAAAGTATGGCTGAATAAGTACCCTTGGCAGGAAGGAGAATAGGAGGCACTTGATGGTGGTGAGGTGTCCATTGAAGAAGGAAAGGTTACATCACACTAGGTGTATATGGATGGTCTACTGGAGTGGGGTAAGGAGAATAGGGACCTTACCCTACTCCAATGATCAAGCCTTTCTTCTTCTTCCCCTCTTTCCAGAAAAGGCTCAATATCAACTCCATGGCCAACACCTCCAAGTAAGTAAGAACTCCTTCTAATGCCCTGAATCTGTGAACTTCTCTCTACCCAAACCCAGGTATTTGTCTTTGGGGTAGAGGGGTTTCCAACCTTTCCCTAACTGGTGGCCCTGGACTCTACCCTAATTACCTCTACCTTTGTTCAATCCTATGCTCCTGGAACCTCTTCTCCTAGTCCTAGGAACATTTCCTCTTCCCTCCATTTCCCTTTCTTTCCTCTCACTTCCTCTCTTCCCTGTTCTCCCAATCCTCCTCCCTGTCCTCTTTCTGGTTTTCTCCCCATAGGGTGTTTAAGAAGACCAGCTCCAATGGCAAGGTGAGAACCTGGCCCAGCTGGGCAAATGAGAGGGAAAAAGGGATAGGTGGGTATATCCTTCAAGGTCTTAGGGGTTTGGGTTGGGGGATTCAGAGGAATCCGTTCAAAGATAATTGTGAGAGTAACATGGGAGGTTGTTCCACAACAGATCTCCATCTACCTGGGAAGACGGGACTTCGTGGACCATGTGGACATGGTGGAACCCATTGGTCAGTGAGTCCGAAAAGGGGAAAAGCCTGGGGAAAAGGGCATGGGAGCCAGGGAGCAAAAGAAAGCCAGGAAGTCCATGCAGAAAAGGAAGCCAATTAAAGGAAAGAATGGGAAGAACTGCTTTAAGAATCAACTTCTGCTTTCCATAGTCTGAGAGTTTTTCCTGACCAGGGTGCAATCTCACCCTCTTTTCACAGATGGTGTAGTCCTGGTTGACCCTGATTACTTAAAAGGTCGAAAGAGTAAGTGGAAATCCTTGTTAGTCTTTGTATGTTTTAGGGGTCCCAAACCGAAACATCGCACATGCCCGACAGGTAATCTGAATGAGTGGACTTGACCAGAGGGTATAAGAAAACCAGAAAGTGGCAGGAACTGTGAATGCCTTGTCTGGTGGGGGCTGACAACTGGGAATTCCAGCCCAGTGTGGCCAAATTTTCTGATTGCTGAAGAGGAACTAGAAATGAAGCTCAGAATAAGACCTTTAAAGGCCCAAGGTTTGAAAAGACTATGGTATCCCTTCCCCAAATAATATTTAAAATAAATATATTTCTAAAGCATAAATAAAATTTTAGTTTTCAAAATTACCCAAAACTTACATTTGTGCTGAAATTAAAATAGGTTCTTTCTAAAATTTCTGATTTTCTCCGTTATTGTTGTTGGCACCCCTGCTTGGCTGTTGATTTGAGTATGGACTTAAATTGCTTATGGAATGATCCAAACACCAGAAATCCCTATTTTTATGCAAATTTCCTGATTTTCAAATGTTGGCAACTCACTAACAGATTTTAAAAAGCCTTGATAAATCAAAAAACCTTTTTTTCTGTAGGCTGGATGTGACCCTCAGGGCTGCCATTTTGCAACCTCTGGTATATATCTTTCCATCTCCCTTTTTGTGTAGGGAAAATGCCTAACCTTTCCTTTAAAAAAATCCCAAACAAAGAAACAAAATGACAACCACGGGAAGTAACAGCAAGAGACATTACTCTGGCAGCAGTACTATAGATCAAGATTATACTGAATTATTATTATTTTTTGCTGCTTTTTTTCCTTTTAATTCTCACTATGGATTAACCCCACTGTGATCCAACTAGACTGAGAATTGGGTTTCATTTGAAACAGGTTCAGAATGAGTTGATGAATACTATTTCAGATATAACCTTTACCTATTGGATAATAGAGTAGCCTTAATCTCTCAGATTAAGCAGTGTAGATAAGCAATCCAGCCAGTTTTAAATATCAAAGGAAGTTTGGGGTATACCCATAAATCAACTTATTTAAGGTTTCCAAGTACTCTGTATTTCTAAAACCTAAATCATTTTTTCACATTCCTACAAAATCTTCAGAATAAGCTATGAAAAGAAATCTTTAGTTTTAAAAAAATACATGTTGATCCAGGAGTAAGATGTATTTTTCCTTTTATTCTAATCTTTTATGTCCCCTTAGTAGAGTTTTATATTATTATTCATTTAAGTTGTACATATTTCTTAAGTTTATTCCTGGCTATTTTATACATTTCATTACTTTTATGAAGATAATCTTAGTTGCATCATATTTTCTAATGTGTTTTTCTATCAAAGTGTATTTGTTGATGTAAAATATGATTACTTTAACCATTGAGTGATAAAGGCCAATGATAAGGGTAGTATATGTGATAGTGTGAACGAATCGTTTCTTAACAAAAATTTATCTGGAATCTCTGTGCATTATTTCTTACAATTGCATGTGAATCTACGGTGATCTCAAAACACAAAGTTTAATTTCAAAAAGGCAATGAGAGAAGTATTATCGTAGTACAGCATGAATACCTAAGGTGGCCCTGTGTTCAATTATAGTAACAAATGAAGTTGGGAAGCATACACAACAGCTATGAATAGCAGTTATCTCTGGAATATGATGTATGATAGCTGAGCTTTGATTTCTCTTTTGGTTTGCATTTTCTAATTTTCACAATTAATATATTATTTGTATAATAAACACAAATATAAATTAATAACTTCAGAATAGATGTCAATTTATGAAAGAAAATAAAAACAAGCTATTTCCTAGCACAAAAACCAGATGATTCTAAACTGCTAAAGAGCCAATTAGAGCTTCAGCGTGGTGGGTGGGGGGCGATGGCAGCTGATGACTCACTCTGCTGCCATCTCCACACAGGAACAGCAAGAGATGCCGAGAACAAGTCATCTGATTAACACCCTCACTTCAGGGCCTCTACTGGATTCCCCTCTGCCTCGACCCTCTTGGCCTTTTTCTCTCTCATTCCTCATCGCTTTCATCTCCTCCCTGACTCTGCCTCCTTCCACTCACCTCTTTTCCTCTCCTTCTTACCTTCTCTGTCTTTTCCTTTCCTTTTCTTTCTTTCTCTCTTCTCCCACTTTAGTTGGCCATAATTAAGAACCAAGGTGAATCTATGTGTTGTATCTTTTGAACATTAAGTTTGTCTTCATTGTAGAAAAATTAGAGAGCACAGACAAAGGACAAAGATACCGTAATCTTATCATTCTTAATCACTAATAATATTTCAGCTCTTATTTATTCACATTTTCTGTGCAAATGTATCTATATTTCCACTAAAATGCTGTACTATGAATATTTTATTATCTTCTTTTAAACCTATTATCAATATATAAAAACCTATAACTTTTAAAGTTGTCTATATGTGTTTTGCCAATCTTCAATTGTTGGACATTCACTTTATTTTCAATGTTTCGCTGCTATGATCAACCCTGTAAAGCACATCCATATATGTATATGTATATGTATAAACCTTTTCAGACTTGTCCAATTATTTCTCTAGGCTAAATGCCCAGAAGAGGAATTAATGGCCAAAGGGCATTCACACATTTTTAAAGCTTTCTGCTTTCTATACCTGTTGCCAAATTGCCCTCTAGAAAGTTTACACCAATTAACTCTCCCTCCTGCGGTATATGAGGCTGCTCATTGCCCCAGTTCTTATAAACACGGGTATTACCATTATTTTCAGTCTTTGTTGCATCTTTTGAATATAGATTCATTTTCCTCATTATTAATTTTAAAAGCAAATAATCTGATGTTCAATGTCTTTTACTAAAATAAGTTGCTTTCTACTTATGTATGGCTGTCGGTAGTTTTCTTTTGTTTCTCTGCATTGCAGAGGCTTTCTATGTGCATCTAGTCTTAGGTACCAGCTGCAAATATGAGTTCAATTATAGCTGTTCCATTTCTGCCAATATTCCCATCATCATTTTCTTAAGCTGCAGATTGGGGATAGTAATACTTCAGAGAGTTGTTGTGAGGTCTAAATAACATAAGTAGAGCCCCTAGTGCAGGCCCATTATTGACAGGTGAAATAACTGAGACCGAGAAAACTCAAGGGATTTGTACAAATCCTATTCAAGCCCAGGTATTCTGACCCTAAATCTTATTGTCTCTCTTTTTCATTATGAAATATTTCAGGCATAAAGTATTATATAATGAATACCCTGTACCCATTACCTAGTTTTAAAAAAATTACAGAAACAAACTGTAGCCTCCTGTGTGTCCGTCCATGATCCCATTCACCTTCCTCCCACTCTCCTCCTTCTCTTGCCCCTCTCCAGGTAGCCACTATCCTGAACTTGGTGCTTATTACTCCCACGATGTGTCTATATTTCTATTCCATATTTATATATCTGTGTCAACTTTGATATTGTTCTACATGATTTTAAACTTTGTATAAATAGTAACATACTGTGCATATCATTCTACAGCTAGCTTTTTTACTCAATAGTTTTTGAGTGTTTGTGCTGATATAACAAAATACCTGAGACTAGATAATGTATAAAGAACAGAAATTTATTTTCTCACAGTTCTGGAAGCTGGGAAGTCCAACATCAAGGTGCTGGCAGGTTCTGTTGTCTGCTGAGGGTTGCTCTCCTATTCCAAAATGGCACCTTGCTGCTGCATCCTCTGGAGGGGAGGGACACTGTGTGCTCACATGGCAGAAGGTGGAAGGGCAAGAGGTCTCTCTTACAAAGGTCTTAATCCCATTCACCAGGGAAGAAGCTCTCATGACCTAATCACCTCTTAAAGGCCATCCTAATACCATCGCAATGATCATTAAGTTTCAACACCTGAATTATGGAGAGGACACATTCAAACCATAGCATTATATGAAGTTCTAGTTCATGTATTTTAATCTTGGTTTAGTATTCCATTATATGAACATACCACAATTTTTACGCTTTCTCATGTTGACAGATATTTAGATTATCTCCAGTTTAAAGTTCTGACAAGCATTGATGCAATGGACATTCTCATATGTATCTCCTTATAAACATGGGCAAGAGCTTCTCTAAAGTAGTAGAATTCTTAGGTCATAAGATATGAGCAGATTCAATCTTACTGGATAGTGCCAAACAGCTTTCCGAAGTGGTTGTTTAATGTATACTCCCACCAGCCGTATATAAGCACTCCTATTGCTCCACGTCTTCACCAACACTCAGTATCGTCAGACTTTAAAATTTCTGACAATCTAATGGGTGTAAAATATTATCTCATTATGGTTTTAATTTGCATTTATCTGACTACTAGTGAGATTAAACATGTTTTCATATGTATTGGCCATTCTATTTTGTGCTTCGGTAAAGAGCCTATTCACATTCTTTACACATTTTTATATTGGTATATTATTACTATTGATTTTTAGGAGTTCTTACACATTCTGGATGCTAAACATTTTTTTTTTTGAAACAGGGTCTCATTCTGTTGCCTGGGCAGTGGCATCATCATAGCTCACTGCAACCTCAAATTCCTGGGCTCAAGTGATCCTCCAGCCTCAGCCTCCCGAGTAGCTGGGACTACAGGCGTGTGCCACCGTGCCTGGCTATTTTTTTTGTTTTTTGTAGAGATGAGGTCTCTCTATTGTCCAAGCTGTTCTCAAACTCCTGGTCTCAAGCAATCTTCCGGCCTTGGCCTCCCAAAGTGCTAGGATTATAGGTGTGAGCCAGAACGCCCAGCATGAATGCTAAACTTTTGTTTGTTATATGTGTTGCAAATATTTTCTCCTCGGCTTTTCTTTTTTTCTTTGCTTATAAAAACTCTTAACATAAGGAAGTTTTAAATTTTACTGTAGTATTAATATTTTTCTTTATGGTCATAGTCTTTTGATCATATTACATCACCTCTCCATGTCTTCCTATGACCCAGTTAAGGTCTCTTTCCCCACTCAGACCTGATCGATCACTCTCTTCCTCCTTTGCCTGCAGTGTTTGTCATGTTGACATGTGCCTTTCGCTATGGCCGTGATGACTTGGATGTGATTGGTCTGACATTCCGCAAAGATCTGTATGTACAGGCCCAGCAAGTGGTCCCAGCTGAACCCACCAGCCCCCAGGGGCCCCTCACAGTCCTACAGGAGCGACTGCTGCACAAGCTGGGGGACAATGCCTACCCCTTTACCCTGCAGGTACTGACCTCAAGTCCTGGGCAAGGTTTCCAGGGAAGATTAAGAGAGGAAGCTAAAGGAGGAGGACGGAGGAGAGGGGTCCCTATTTCTTCTATTTGCTGACCTCCTTTTGGTCCCCTAGATGGTTGCCAACCTGCCCTGTTCAGTGACACTGCAACCAGGTCCTGAAGATGCAGGAAAGGTAAAGTCTGAGTTCGGAGAAAGAGTGATAGATGGTAATGCCAGGGAAGAAAAACAGTGGGACAAATGGACCATAATGGAGAAACAGACAGCTAAGGGATGAGGAAGGAAGGGCAGCACTGGACATGAGTTCTCTTTGCCCCTGTCCCTTTACAGGCCTGTGGGATTGACTTTGAAGTGAAGAGTTTCTGTGCTGAAAACCTGGAGGAGAAAATCTCCAAAAGGTATTCTTTGGTCCTCCCCCAAATCCCTGCCTCCAGCCTCTGCCATGACCTCCATATCACTGTCACCACAAATGATGCCCAGTTCTGAGTCCCCTCTGAGTTCTCTTCTTTGCTCTAGGGCAGAGGTCAGCAAACTTTGCTGTAAAGGGCAAAAAAAAAAAAAAAAATATTTAGGTTTCGTGGGCCATATAGTCTCTGTTGCAGCTACCGAACTCTACCACTGTAGTGCAAAAGCAGCCACAGGTAGTACATAAATGAATGAGCATGGCTGTGTTCTAATAAAATTTTATTTATGGACACTGAAATTTGAATTTTATATAATATCCATGTGGCATAATATATTATTATTCTTTGATCTATTTCAACCATTTACAAATGTAATAACCATTCTTGGCTTGTGGGCTATATAAAAACAGGCAACCAGCCAGATTTGGCCAGTGGGCCATAGTTTACTAACCCTTGGTCGAGATACCTACATTAACGGTCTAGAGGAGTTCTCTAAGGGAAGCTTTCCCCCACCCCCACCCTCACCCCCAAGCAAGAACTGGGCTATGAGGGTGGCATGGGAGAGATCAGTGGGTCCCAAAAGAGATGTTCTGGCTAACCCCATGGCCTCTGATCAGAGACTCTGTGCGGCTGGTTATTCGGAAAGTACAATTTGCACCCCTGGAGCCAGGCCCTGGGCCCTGGGCCCAGACCATTCGCCGCTTCCTTCTGTCAGCTCAGCCCCTACAACTCCAGGCCTGGATGGACAGGGAGGTTTGTAACGCACCCCCCCCCACTTCCTGCCCCTGCCCTGGAACCCCTCTGATACCCTTTCTTCACTGATTTTCTACTTGGGTAGGCAGAGACGGTAGCCAGGGTGGCAATAGTGCTAAGGAAACAGGAATTCTAGGTCTTAATCTGGGTATTCTTCCTCTAAGTTGTGATGGGCCTCTCCTCCTGCTTTAGGTTCACTACCACGGTGAACCCATCTCTGTCAATGTTTCTATTAACAACTGCACCAGCAAGGTCATCAAAAAAATCAAGATTTCAGGTGAGATCTTTTTCCCCAGCCTTCTGCGTCTGGTCCCAAAGCCACAGGTCTTTTTCCAAAACTCTGCCCCACTTACCTGTCTGCATTCATCTAGGCTTTCCCCCCAACATAGGCTTGTCAAAAACATATTTTTGTTTGTCCATGAGCACATCTTACTGCATCATGTATAGTATGCCCATGTATAAGGTCACATCTAAGGACAGTGAGCAGGGGTCTCAAGGATAACTGACTGATTATAGTCATGTGCTTTTTCCTGGCTTGTTCAGTTGACCAGATCACAGATGTTGTCCTGTATTCACTAGACAAGTACACCAAGACCGTGTTCATTCAGGAGTTCACGTGAGCCGGCACTAGGGCTGGGGTCAGAGAGTCAAGGGGTGGGGTGGTGGGAAGAGGGCCAGCAGGCACATGAGGGGGGTGGGGAGAGAAAAAGGGTGGGGGAGAGCCCAGGAATTAGGAAGGTCAAGGTGAGGGCTGAAGTGGAGAAAGGGAGGGATTATCAAGAGAACTTGAGGGAGGGGATGCAACTTACGCACAGGAGAACCATCGCAATGCTTAGAGTGGGCAGGGGCACAAGGATTTCCCACCAGAGCTAATTCCTCCCACTCCTCTTCACAGTTAGACATTTCACCTCTCTTGGATACTCCAGTAGGTTCTAAGGATTGTGCAAGATACTCTTGGGACTGAAAGTACATTTAGTTGGCAAGCCTAACCTAAGTTATTCTCTTATTCCCCTTTTAAAGGGAGACTGTAGCTGCTAACTCCAACTTCTCCCAGAGCTTTGCAGTAACCCCACTCCTGGCTTCCAGCTGCCAGAAACAGGGCCTGGCACTGGATGGCAAACTCAAGCATGAAGATACCAACCTGGCCTCTAGCACAATGTAAGCGCAAATGTAACTATCAACCTCCATTTCCTACTCCTAACCCATTCCACGTATGCAACATACACAGCTCTGAGGTTTCATCTTCACCGAAGCCTGCCTGTTTTTTAAAATGTCCTTGGCCGGTGTTGAGAGACTCCTCCAGGGCTGAGGGCCAGCAGCAGGCTAAATAATGCCCATGGGACCAATGGTAGGCTTAGGTCAAAGGCAGCAAGAAAGGAAAATGTGGAGAGGGAAAAAAAAACCCTTATGTTGCATAATATTTCACAGTTCGCAAAAGTCCTACATATGTGCTATGTTATCTTCGTAAGAATCCCATTAAAGTAGGCTGGCTAGGTCTTCTTATTCCATTTTACACTTAAGGATCCTGAGGCTCAGAAAGAAGAAGGAACTCACCCAAGGTTGCATAGCTAACAAGTGGCAGAGGCGGACAGGATTTCATCGCATGTCGCCTGGCTCTAAACACTGTGATTTCTACAGTAGCTACTTTCTAGAGAAGGTAGAAATGGAGTCGAAGACTGGGAGATGAGAAATGGAGGAAAAGGAGGACAAAAAAGGAAAATCACATGATAGGAACTAAGAATCCTATGAAATCATTCATTTGGCCCTCTGCCTTCAGAGGCCCTAGTGCTAGATGTGTCTCTCACCAAAAGCCATCTGCTACAATCTGACGAGTGTTAATCCCTCACCTCTCCCCGTGCCTTATCAATCAACTAGCTATGGGCTGTTATTGCTAGAAATACCCTTAGAAACCATCCAAGCAGCGTTATTTCACAGATAGGAGACCAACAGCCCAGAGCAATGAAGAGATTGTCCCAAGCTCATACAGCTCTCAGTGTCTTATTTCTCAATTAGCAGGTTTTCATTGAGCACTGGTTACATGCTTATTCCTATGCTAAGCAACGTGGGAGATATAAAGAAGTTTAAGAGAGTCTCTGCCTTTAGTCAATTTATAGCCTAAGTGAGGAACAAAGAGAAATGCAAAGCCAGCATAGCTGGTGAGGGCTTCCAGGAAGAGATAGAATAAACTAGATCTTGAAGAATGTGAAGGATCTGGATACCAACAGAGGAAGAAAGGAGCATTCCAGATTGGGAACATAGCATGGGCAAAGGCCAGAAGGTGGGGATCCATATGACATTTTCTGATCACAGAGAGAGGATGGGTCTACTTAGGTTGCATCCCACGTGTTAGGGAGTTAGGGCAGAAAAACGTTAGAGAGGCTAGATGGAGCCAGATTGTTAAGGATCTTGAAAGTCAGGCAGAGTAGTTCTATTCAAAAAGTAGGCTCTTGAACACGGGGTGATATGGTAAAACTGAATTTTAGGAAGAGAAATGTGATCTCAGTGGGTAGCAGAGATTAAAGCCTGGGAGATCTTCTCGGAGAAGAGGAAAGGTAATAGGGCGTGGTGATGGGAATGCACAGGAAGAAATGGGAGGACTGAATGAATTACTCCTCGTGCCCCTAAACACACAAAATGAATACTGCAACCTCCAGTCTTAGACCGGGAATGGACAAGGAGCTGCTGGGGATCCTGGTGTCCTACAAAGTCAGAGTCAACCTGATGGTGTCCTGTGGGGGGTGAGTGAGGGTTCAGGGTCTGTCTGGGCAGGGGCTGGGGAGCCAAGCATTTCTCGTGTCTATTTTCCTCCCAGTTAGACTGACCCAATCAAGTTGTTCCCCATTCCTTCTCCCAGATCAGGTTCCCAAAGCTGTGAGCTCAGTGAGAAAATCACCTTCCCTTCCAGAAACCCATTCTGTGGCTGAGTTGGCCTTATGATCTCTCATACCCCAGTAAAACTAGGTTGCCCCTTCTCCATTTCCGGTTGCTAATTTTGGCTGTCATTCTACCCACAGCATCCTAGGAGATCTGACAGCCAGGTGAGAGACTGAGGTGGAAGGACTGGGCAAGAAGGGGCAGAGGAGGGGATAAGGAGAGCAAAAGAGTGACTAGGGAGAGTCTGAGGGCATCCTACAACAGGAAAACTGAGGGAGGGAGGGAGGTTCAGGGGTCAGGCTTGTAGGGAGATCAGTGACTCCATCTTGGGATCCTCACAGTGATGTTGGTGTGGAACTGCCCCTGATGCTGATTCATCCAAAGCCGTCTCATGGTGAGTGACCAAGTGGGACTCACAGGAAGGGTAGTCCTGACGCTTGGGGGCCAAACAGTTCTGATCTCTTGAATTGGAGACCAGCAGTTTGGGTAGAGATGGACTAGCAATAAGCAGGCTGGGTGTCTAGGTTTTCAGGGGAAGTATGTGTGTTGGGTGTGCATGAGGCGAAGGGTTGGAAAGGGAGGGGCAAGCGTGAAGACATTTCTTGAGGGAACCGAAGAGTCCCTTATCAGCTTCAGCTCCATTTTCCCTGCCTTTCCATGCTTGCTACAGAGGCCGCAAGGTAATGGAATATGAGGCCTGGCAGCCCCATGCCCCTCTCCCCAACGCCACCCTCCATTTTATGATGGAAATGCAAAAAAGCTTCCCCGGGGTGTTGCTTTCAAAACGTGTGCAATGGAAACGTATGGTTTAGCTTCGTGTCACAGTTCAGTGCTTTTCATACGCCCTTCTTTCCCGTTCTGCACCCCGCCCTCCACCTCCTGCTCCTCTAGGAATCGTCCTTCCCCCTCATCCCTTCCATTTTTCTTTTTCCTTTTCCCCTACTCCCTCGCACGCACTTCTTCTTTCATTCTTTGGTCCCTTCCCTCCTTCCCACCCTCCATTCTTATTTCCCTTCCAGCGCTCCTGGGGGACTTTTGTGCTGGGAAATTTGGGAGGGAACGAAAGGAAACTAGCCACAGTGGTTGCCTGGCGCGGGGCGGGGCGGGGTTGAGGGAGGGAGGTATTGAGAGGGCGCCGAGGAGCCCAGCTGGGAGGCAGGGAGGGGATCACTTTTCTGGGATCTGGAAAAGGAAGTGAACGTGGAGGACGCCCAGAAAGGGGTTCCAAACCCTCCACTCCCCTCTGCTGCTTCTGCAAGCTCTGAGGACATAGTCATCGAGGAGTTTACGCGGCAGGAGCAAGGCGAGGAGGACGGCCAGAAGGCGTTGGAGGCGGAGGGAGATGAGGGGAGCTGAGCGCCTCGCTCTGATGCCCCTCTGGGTGGGAGTCCCCACTGCAATGCTCTAATAAATTGGCTTGTCCAGCTGTGCCTGGTGATCTCGTTGATATTTCCTGTTCCCGGAGAGTGATGTAACGACTGAGAAAGATCTTCCCTGCCCCCAGGCCCTCGCCGTGATTAGATTATCCTTAGCACAGTCTTTTCCCCTAGCGGACCCCGATTTCTCTCTGACATGGCCACCAGTCCTCCGTGGGTCCTTTGGCTTTCTCTCTGGCCCAGGCCATCCCCACCCGCACCCCATCACCGCACCATCGCACTCCGGCGCTCGCTGGCACCATGGGAGCAGCCGGGAGGGAGCCGAGGGGGCGTGGCCGCACCCAGGCGTGGGTGCGAAACCAACAGTCGAGACGCCCTTGGGGAGAACCCGGGGTGACACCACTAGGCGGGGGAGCCCACCTGCCGTGATGTGTGCCTGATGTGTGCCTTCCGTACTGTACCGGGAGGCCCAGAGCAATGTCCCAGGCTTTGGCCTGGAGGCTGAGAGACCTGAATACCAGTCTCTGCAAATCCAAGCTTGTACCCCCCCGGGAGAGCAGAGCCGTGCAGCGCTGAATTGGACTTTGGGGATCGCAAGGAGTGAATGGTAAGGAATGGGGTGCGGTATTCTCTGGAGAATCGAGTTCCTCCTCATTGGGAAAGTTTGAAGTGTGTGTGTGTGGGGGGCAGTTCATGGAGATTTTCAGGGGAAAAAGGGTGCCCAGGGCGGATGGTTGGCCTGCTTATTGCCCTCACAGCAGGGAAGATGTTGATAATCACCCACTCCACCTATGACAGCTTCCACTGTGCCTACTAGGTGACACACCACCAAGGAGTCACATGGGACATTTCTGCCCCTTTCCTTGGCTGTCTCCCCTGGGGATTCTCTTCCTCAAAATTATCTATTATATGAATAACTGTCAGGAAGTGCAGCCAGGACAACCTCCTAAAGGGCCATTCTCCACTTCTCGTTCTAACTGCCTGGTATTGGAAATAGGGGGTGGGGGTGGGGGGTTCAGAGAGGGGATACAACTTTCTTTTGCACGCATCCACTGGAATTGACTTCCTGTCTGAGACCATGTACTTAGGTCCCGAATAGTGAGTGTTAACTCATACCACTAACCCTACACCTCAACCCCTTAGGTCTATTTATCAAAGTAGGGTAGCACCACACCATGTCATCTGTGCAGAAAGAAGGGGAAGAAAAAACTGAAGCCTCCTCAAATTACCAAGCCCTAAGTTTCTTGTTCTCTCTGCCCTCATGTAATCTCCAACTGTAAGTTAAAGTTCAATAGGCCCCAAATCCTTAAATCTGCTGTTCTATAGGATCTTCCTTAATCAAAACAGTATATTCAAATTGGCTGGACCTGTCCTAGGACTGTAGGCCACTTGGTTTGAGGCCATAGCAGCCACTCTTCAGGGATCCAGTCTCCCTGACTCTTTATATTCTGCCTTTATTTGGTTCTAGCTTTTAAGAGACTAGTTTTTCTACCTTTCCCCATCTTCTTCCTAAACATTTGTTTTATGCAAGTTTAGCTGTAGCTGTGGGACGCAGCTGGCCAGGAGTGCTTTCACAGCCTAATTCCTAGCTACATTCATGATTCAACTATTGCAGTGGTTGTCCATGACATCGCAAGTGGGTGTTGTGTGTTGTTTTATTTGAAAAAGCGATTATGAAGGAAATGATAGGGAGGTTGGTAAGACTACCAGAGAGGACGGAGAGATACATTATTCTCTCCAAAATGGGCCTGAGGTAGAATAGCTTGAGGTCAGGAGTTTGAGGTTGCAGTGAGCTGTGCTAACGCCACTGCACTCTAGCTCAGGGAACAGTGAGTCCGTCTCAACAACAAAAAAACCCTCTGCTAAATGTTTCAACCCCTCTGCAACATATTTTCCTGCAGACATCAGTTCTTTTAAGGAGACAGATAAGTGAGTAGATGTATGAGCAGAAAGAGATGATGATGTTGTCATCATGTTGGTGGGTAACAAGAGTGACCTGAACAAAAGGTAAGGTATAACTACAACTTCTTCCGGCATACTTAAAGTTAAATCTATGGAGAGGGTCTATGGTGCTCTATTTATTTGGGGAGGAATTACTAGTGTTAGGGATCAGAAAGGTCATGGGTTCAAGGCTTCTAGGATTCCTGGACTTAGGGAAGCATCGTCATACCTCAGAAGGATCTATCCCTGTCCACTAACTCTGGGTTACCACTATCTGGTCCCTTTCATCATTTCTGATTTGTCCAGACAAATCTTTGCAGAAGAGAGAGAAGAAAAATCCAGAGACAACATGATGTTTATTGGGACCAGTGCCCAAACTGGTTACAGTGTGAAAAATGAAATACTCATTTCTCTTTATAATACTTCTATTGCACTGTCCATAGCTACCCACCACTGCTTACTCTTGGATAACCTTGGCTTGTCCTTTGTGGAGTGGGGGCAAGGTTCATCTCCCCATCAGATAGCCCAAAGGCCATGAATCATCTCAGCCTCTGAACCTGACCTTTTTTTTTCCTTTTGCTTGTCACCATTCACACACACACACACACACACACACACACACACACACACACACACAGAGCTATTCCAGAGTATGGCTCCTGCCCTTCCTTCCAGAAGTACTTCACCTCCACTGAAAACAGAGGGGAGTGTCCTTTCTTCCAGCTTTGCTGGAGTAGGGAGTGTACAGAGAAGGCAAGCTTCCTTTGCTGAACTCAGCCAGACCAAAAAATGGCCAGGTCAAATTTTTTGCCTAAGTGGTACTGAAGGGAAAATGGGACTAACTTTAGCCCAAAGTGGTTCCTTGGTTTGCCTTTAGGTCAGGGGGGATCATAAGATCAGAATTCCTCTTCTGTGTCTCCTAGAAACTACTGCTCAGAGTTGTGATTTGACTTCAGCCACCTCACTCTATTACCTTCCTTAACACACACTTCAGTGGCTGAAATCCAACTGGAGCCCTTCAAGGAGTCAGGCTTCAAAAGCCATTGTTCTGTTGATAGCTTAGGCTGTCTCTTTGACTAATTTGATGGATTTATTGCATTTGGGCTTTCCATACCAGTCCTTCTCCCCTACCTCCAGGTTTATGGTTTAAATACTTGGCCACTTACTCTCTTCCAATTCCTGGGCTTAGGAGTAAAATGGAACTCCTGAAAGTGCTTTCATTTTATTCTTGACTGTATCTCACAGCTATTGGGTTCAAGGAAGCTTTTTGCAGCACCTTACCTTCTCTGATGGCTAAAAGACATCTATAGAGAATGCAGTTCTACAGCAGCTGGGGTACCTCAAAGGCCGATACAATTCATTCATTGTTTTCTTACCTACATGCTCAATAAACGACTGGTCCTTTAGCCTCAGCCTGTTATTGCTTGCACCTTCTCTACATCGTACCTATACTTCCACGATGCAATTGCCTCACGCTGGCGCCCTAACACAGAACCATTCCAAGTACCTCAAAGTGAGAACCGACTTAGAGCAGGAGGGCTTTTGCCTCTCAGGCCCATGGCACCTGACTGGGACTTTTTTACGGTGTTTACCACACTTCTTAGATGAGCTGTTTTAAAACCTGTTAACCACACGGAGAGTCTTGGACCTCAACATTCAGTAGACTCACTCAACCAATATGCCTTTACTGAAGTAGCTAAGCCTCTTATTTTCTTTCTCAGATGGCCAGAGGGGGGCAGCAGAGCAAATAGGAGTGTAAAATAGGAGAGGATTTCCCAAGAAGCACAGACACAGCCAAATTAACTCTACCACCAGTTCTGCTCTCAAGGGATGTTGCCACCTAGCAATGGCGCTAAGCCTCTAGAAGAGGTACCTTAGTAGAGCTGGGGTGGGATATATAGGAAGAGCCAGAACTGTCTCATAGAGATACATTACCACTACCTAGAACAGTGTTTCCAATACTTGGACACTTATTTACTTTGCTTATTTAAAAATCCAGTTTTCTAGGCTCCGTCTCAGACTAATAGAATCATTCTCCAGGGAAGGGCCTGGAAATACATATTTAAGTTCCCCAGGATTCTCTCAAGGCAAATTTTGGGCCTTCATCATAGGGACACTTCACTCCATACCTCACTAGAAAACTTTTCATTCTGAATGGGTATTTTCAATATGCCAATGGAGATGGCATAGGTGTGATCTGGAATCTCTAACAGTGGATTGGTAACTAAAGATCTAAGAACGTGACAGAAGGTTATTTAGCACTGCAGTCAGGAAAAGGGAGAAATTGGCAGTTGATACTACTCAACCTACAAGTTAGACATTGGGAACAAATTTCTTACTGTTGCCTCTGAAAAGACATGCATCTAAGCCCCTTCCTCGGTTTATGTTACAGATCAAAGAATCTGGGAAAGGAGAAGAGAGAATTATGTTAATACAGTCCCCTGCAGAGGAATGTCTGAAGCTCCTAGGGGAAAGGGCACTGTTTCTTCCAGTACCCCTTACCCTATGCCATTTCTTGGTGATACTGTGACTGAGGTTCCTGGGTCTCCCTAATGTTCTGGCCAAAGATAGTTGTGAAGTAGGTATAGTTCTTTCCAGTGGCCCTTGTCTTTGGAAGAGCTTTTCCTTGCCTTGATAGCCTTTTATATCCAATCAGTATCATTCAAAAGTCACATCAACATTTCTTTAGCATTGTGTTTTACTTTTCTGGGGAGAGGATATGAGGAGGAAGGTGCAAAAACACGGTCTTAGTGAAGTCTTCAAAGTGTATGAAACCTCTGGTAGTATAAAGATGGGATGAGATGGCCAGGCGAATCGGATGGAAGATCCCTAAGATTCTTTTTTTCTACTAATTTCTACAACTAAAATGATATGATGTGTAAGGGACTAGCACATGGTATTCAATACATGTCAGTTGCCTTTTCTAACTGGGTTCCCCAGGTTATACCTAGACATCATCATCCTTCTCCTTTCAGGGAATGAAGCTCACCTAGAAAACTAGGGAACTAAAAGTACAGTACAGTTTGGGTAATGCACTTGGCTAGCTGTCTCCCTATCCTCCCCATTCTGCTATGCCAGGGAGGGGCTGAGCATAAAAGCAGCTTCCCTGAAGCCTAGCCAGCTTGTCCTGGCAAAGTCCACATGAAGGGCTGTGGGCTGCAACTCTCTAGTGCACAGTCCTCTCTTTTTGGCGATGATAATCTGAGGCAAAGAGGGAAGAAAAAAGTAGGTTATTTTCAGGCTTTGGCTCCCAATTCCCCACTCCCAACTTGTGGGGCCTCTAGTCATCAGTATTTAAAGAGTTCTTACCTAGGGCCTGCCAAGGAAGTAAAAAAGAGAGTGGCACTTACTGTAGGGAAAGAAGCGGACACGCATGCTGATTTCACGGGCTGTCTTCAGGATCTCAACAGCCTGGAAGGAACAAAGCAACTTGTACAAATGAAGAGAGATGACCCAGGATAGAATCACAAGGCGGAAAGGGATTTGGCACTCCAACCTCTGGGTCACTAATAGCTGCTTCCCTGTGGTACATTTCCCCAGGAGTCATGCATTCTTTCTTTCTTTTTCAGAGGAATAGGCTATACCATCTTTCTTTTTTTAATTTAAGAGATGGGGTCTCAGTCTGTTGCCTAGGCTGGAGTGCAGTGGGGTGATCATAGCTCACTGCAGACTCGAATTCCTGGGCTCAAGCGATCCTCCTGCCTCAACCTCCCAAAGTTCTGGGATTACAAGTGTGAACCATTGTGCCAGACTCTTTTTTTTTTGTTTTTTTGATATGGGGTCTTGCTATGTTACTCAGGCTAGTCTCAAACTGCTCCTGCTTCAGCCTCCCAAGTAGTTGGGATTACGGGTATGTGCCACTGTGCCTGGCAAGATGCTTTCTTATCAAGTTACAGATGGCTAATCCTGTCCAACCTGTCTTATTTGGGATGGCTTCTTGTACCACCTCAGCCCAAGTGCTGTGCTCACCTTGCTGTGCTCAATATCTTGGAAATCCACATCATTCACAGCTAGAACTTGGTCCCCTTCCTGAAGTCCTGCTCGATGTGCATCAGAGTCTGGAATCACCTGTTGGTAAAGAGAAAATACATGTGATTGGGATGGGGTAATTTCAGAAGACTATAAGTGAAATTCAGGGCTATTCAAATGTAAGATGGTATTGTTTTTCTATGACAATGAAGGGAGACAGATGGCCTGCCAAATGGAAAGTTTTAAGTGGGAAAGGGGGTGTCCCCATTACACCCCTTCAATGAGTCCACTGAGTCATCCTTCTCTCGGCCCTTGGGACATCAGCGTTCTGCAATCTGATAATTTAACAAAGGGACGTAGCTATCCATATTGCCTACCAGGCACACACACCTTGGAGATGAAGATGCCTAGCTGGGAGGCCTTTCCTCCTCGGATGTTAAATCCTAGCTGTAACACAAGAACACAGAATGGGGGCTCAATGGAGACCACAAACACAAGAACACATAGCAGCATCACTGTACAATAACTCAGCTTGTGTTTTCCTCAGAGTGAAGTCAGAAGTTGTGGAAGTTATATCCTAGCTTTTCTGTCCACAAAAAGAAAAGTTTCCTCCCATCCCCACTTGTTTCCCAATCTATGTCCCTAACCATTGCCAACTTCCAGTATGGACAAATCTGACCTAGAATAAGAGGCTCCATAAGTTCACCTGAGCTCCAGGAGGCTTCTTCAGTGTGACAATTCGAGGCAGAAACTGGGTCAACTCATTGTTGTAGTCTGGGTGGTATACCCTCTGCAAGACACAGAAACCCTAGAAATTTTAATACCAGTCTTAGACTTCACACCTACCTTCACCAGAAGACTAATGCATCACCCTAAAGTCAGAAAAAGACTTAGCTTAAGTAGAATAAATAACACTGTCCAAATGAGTAGATGGATAGCATTGGGACATGTTAGCAGTCCAATATCTCCCCACTTCTTCACCTCTTGACAGAATGGAAACTAGAGCTCTGAATTTCCAGAATTCACTAGTGTGAATGGACCCTGGCAGGAAGCTCCATAAGAACTTCCCAATAGGCCCTGCTGCTCAGAATCCAGTTTCTGGGTCCTCTGGCTACAACAAGGGCTAACATTCGCTCTCCGTTTAGCTTTCTAACCTTGCCATCCTACTTTTCACACATCATGTCATGCCCAATAGGAAAAATCCCCTACTCAGGAATACAGATAGTTCCCACCTCATGAGGAGGAATCCATGCTGGGGGATTCTCATAGGCAGGCAGGAAAACCACTGGGTAGTCATCATAAGGAATCCGGCTGTCCATCTCAAGCAAGACCCTGGAATGGAAGGGTGGATCAAAGTGGACAAAAGTGGTTCAAAAGGGACAGCAGCCCAGCAAGTTACAGAAAGCAGCTGCAACCCATTCTAAGGCTGTCATTCTAGGGGCCTATCTAGGTGTTAAGATTGGAGAAGAAAAGGAATAAAAAAGACAGAAGAGGCCCAGCACGGCGGCTCACATCTCTAATCCTAGCACTCAGGGAGGCTGAGGCGGGAGGCTTGCTGGAGCTCAGGAGTTTGAGACCTGCCTGAGCAAGAGACAGACCCCGTCTCTACTAAAAATAGAAAAATTAGCCAGGCATCATGGCAAGTGCCTGTGGTCCCAGATACTCGGGAGGCTGAGGCAGGAGGATCGCTTACGCCCAGGAATTTGAGGTTGCTGTGAGCTATAATGATGCCACTGCACTCTACCTGGGGTGACAGAGAAAGACTCTGTCTTAAAAAAAAAAAAAAAAGAAGAAGAAGAAGAAAACTACTATTAGCTTTGCTAAACATCTTCTGGATGCCAAGCAACCTGCTAGGTACTTTAGAAAGATGAACTCATTTCTGGAAAATAGATGTTACTGTCTCCTTCGTGGAAAAGAGGAAATCAGGTCGCGTCTAAAAAGATCTACTTTCAAAGCCCAAGGGAGTGCCGACTCCACCTATCCACAGGGACTCTGGGCAAGGCACCGCCCCACACTCCCCAGATGTGACTAGTAATAGTGGGTCCCCGCATCGACCCTTTCTTCATCACCAGCCACCCTCCAGATCCGAGTCCCGCGCTCACGACCGCGTAAACCACCTTGCCAGCAGCCAGGCCTCGCCACCCCAGGCTCCGCTCACCACCAACTCAGCCTGGGAGCCGGAAGCAGATACTCGGCTGGGTCGGAAAGAGGCGGAGCCGGAATGCGACGTGTACGCTCCCCCTTCCCAACTCGTTGCCTGCGCGCGCCGACGTGCGTCGACGTGCGTGCTCCGCCCACAGCCTGTCTGCGCTCCGATTGGTTAGCGTCACTGGGACTGATTTGAAACTTGGCGGTTAAAACTCCGGTTAGGACAGGACGGCGGGACACCGGGGAAGACCGAGAAGGGACGTTTGGTTTGGTGAGTTAAGGGGGCACACCTTAGCTCAGAACCTGTTTTTCCGGTACCCTGGGGCCTTGGTTCTTTGTCGCTGTCCCCGTTGGAGTTTTATCTTTTCATTTCAGATGCCACTTTGCTGTCTTCAGTGTGTCAGGCTGACAGGCAGTCCCGTCGTGGTCAAGTAGGAGACAGAGTGATCCAGCTGGGAGGGGAGGCTGCAGCCGCCAAGGCTGAGTTCCATAACCCACCCCACCCTCTGAGGAGGGCCGGACCTGAGGAGGAACCCTCCCACCCCTGCCGACCTACCTAGATTCACCAGCAAGCCTTTTTTTCTCCCCTGCAGAGACGGTGCTGAGGTAGGATCATGAAGGAAGAGGTGAAGGGAATTCCTGTAAGAGTGGCTCTGCGTTGTCGCCCTCTAGTCCCCAAAGAGATTAGCGAGGGCTGCCAGATGTGCCTTTCCTTCGTGCCCGGGGAGCCTCAGGTGCGTAGCAGTGTCCGGGGCCTGTCTGAACAGCGGGGGGCCAAATGGCAGTGAGGGGTGTGGCCTATTCTTTCACGGTTTTTTTTTTTCTTATGGCTTCTCCCTTGCCTTCTCTAGGTGGTGGTTGGTACTGATAAGTCCTTTACCTACGATTTTGTGTTTGACCCCTCTACTGAACAGGAAGAAGTCTTCAATACAGCAGTAGCGCCACTCATAAAAGGCGTATTTAAAGGTGAGGCTCTTTAATTGGTCGAATGTTTTTTGAGCATATACTACGTGCCAGGCACTATGCTTGGGTACTGCAAATTTAGGAATGGATGAAACATGATCCCTGCCTTCAAAAAGCCCCTAGCCTAATAACATTTGTGAAAGTCTCTGTACCCTTGAAGCTAGTTTTATACTGTATTTGCTTCTGTAGTTCTGTTCATTTTGACTTGTATATATTTTTGTTTGTCTTGGAACCTCATTTGATTATAAGCTCTTTAGTGGGTACCGATGGTGATTAGTGTACTAACCTACTTGAGCCTCAGACACTGCAGAGCTTGTTGAGGGATTCAGAGGTAAATAATATAGCTTTCAGGCCCTGAAGGAGTTCAAAGTCCAGGGCGGGTAGGAGTGGAGGTAGATGACTACATACATGATTTTGAATACATAACAATTTTTAAATTTTTTACACCTATCTTTAAGAAAAAATATTTTAAAGGTTAAAAATATACAACAGAGTAAGTCCTGCTGTAGAAGTAGCACTCCTCTTATACAAAGTGGTATGAAAAACAAAAGGCTGGCTCTAACTGTGCTTGGGGAATTTAGGATGATTCTCACAGAATAGGGAACCTTTGAGATAGGTTTTGAATGATGAGTAAAATTCTTTTAGGTGGAGAAGGGGATTTCCTAAAGCCCCTGAATACTATGGCCAGTTAATAATCTTTATTGCAGAAGCTAAGTCTTTAATGTTGTTAAGACCATAGCAGGATTCTAAAGAAGGCAGCAGTGCCTGAGAGATGTCTAATTGTTATTCTAGTGTAGTGGTTATTCAAGATTCAAAGCAGAGGTTCATTTAAAAGAAGTACAATCATGCATACTAGTGCCTTAAAGTAGAGAGGGACATTTGTGTATCATCTAGTTTAAACTTTCCAGCTAATAAAAAATGCTTTCCAGAAATATCTCTATTAGGTGAACTTCAGTGTCTGTTTAAAATTTTTTCTTTGAGCCTGGGTGCGGTGGCTCATGCCTGTAATCCTAGCACTTTGGAAGGCGAGGTGGAAGGATTGCTTGGGGTCAGAAGTTCAAGACCAGCCTGAGCAACATAGCAAGACCCTGTCTCTACAAAAAATAGAAAAATTAGCTGGGCATGGTGGTGGGCCTATAGTCCCAGCTACTCAGGAGGCTGAGGCAGGGGGATCGCTTGAGCCTAGAAGTTTAAGGTTGAAGTGAGCTATGCTCATGCCACTGCCCTCATGCTCAGGCAACAAAGTGAGACCCTGTCTCAAAAAAATGTTTTTTCTTGGACAGGGAACTCATTGACTCACAGGTAGTCCAATTGATATTTGGTTTTTGGACAGCTCTAATTATATTATAAAGATCTTTTTTTTTTTTTTTTGAGACAGTCTTGCTCTGTCGCCTGGGCTACAAGTGCCGTGGCGTCAGCCTGGCTCACGGCAACCTCAAACTCCTGGGCTCAAGTGATCCTCCTGCCTCAGCCTCCCGAGTAGCTGGGACTACAGGTGCAGGCCACCACGCCCGGCTAATTTTTTCTATTTTTAGTAGAGACGGGGTCTCACTCTTGCTCAGGCTGGTCTGGAACTCCTGAGCTCAAGCCATCCTCCCGCCTTGGACTCCCAGAGTGCTAGGATTACAGGCATGAGCCACTGCGCCTGGCCATAAAGATCTTTATATTGAAATGAAATTTGTTTCCCAGTAATTTCTTCCCAGTGATGTTAGTTCATCCCTCTGCAGAAGCCTTCTTCCAGGCAACAGCTACTCACATATTTCTTTTTAATGCGTGGCTCAAGTCACATTGAACACTTTGCTTCAAAATTTTAAAATATTAGCACAATAATCTCAAACTTATAAAAATGTTGTAAGAACAGCATAGAGAATTTTTTTTTCCTGAACCACCTGAGATGAATTGTTGACCTGATGCCTCCCAAATACTTTAATGCTGCAGTCCCCAACCCCCAGGCCGCAGACGCATACTGGTCTGTGGCCTGTTAGGAACCGGGCCGCACAGCAGGAGGTGAGCTGCGGGCAAGGGAGCAAAGCTTCATCTGTATTTATGGCCATTCTCCATCACACGCATCACCACATAAGCTCTGCCTCTTGTCAGATCAGTTGTGGCATTAGATTCTCATAAGAGTGTGAACCCTACTGTAAACTACGTATATGAGGGATCTAGGTTGCACACTCCTTATGAGAATCTGATGCCTGATGATCTGAGGTGGAGCTCAGGCAGTGATGCTAGTGCTGGGGAGCAGCTGCAAATACAGATTATCATTAGCAGAGAGCTTTGCACAATAAATGTAATGCACCTGAATCATCCCTCCCATCCATGGAAAAATTGTCTTCCATGAAACTGGTCCCTGGTACCCAAAAGGTTGGGGACTGCTGCTTTAGTGTATATTCCCTACAGAGAAGGACTCTTAAGTTACCCCAATACAACCATCAAAATCATGAAATTTACATTGCTGCATTACTACCATCTAATCCTCTAACCCCATTCAAGTTTCACCAGTTGTCCCAGTAAGTCCTTTATGGCAAAAGGATATAGTGCAAAAATCACGTGTTGTATTTAGTTCTGCTGCTTCCTTAGTCTTCATTCTAAAACAGTTCTTCAGTCTTTTTTTGACTTCTATGATCTTGACACTTTTGAAAATCACAGGCCAGTTATTTTGTAAACCTTTTTTCAATATTAGTTTATCTGATGCTTACTTATGATTAGATCAAGTTGTGTATCTTTTAGCAGAAATATCACAAAAGTGGTGCTGTATTCTTCTTATTAAATCCCAGCAGGTAGCATATGATTTTGATTTGTTCTATTACTGCTGATATCCATTTTGATCATTTGATTAAGGTGTTAATCTGCTGGGCTTCTCCACTATAAAGTTAATCTTTTTCCTTTTTACATACAGCATTTGGAAGACTGTTAGATGGTTCTGTCTATTTCTCTTCTAATTAACCATCTCCCCTTTCCTTTAGCCATTCCTGAAACAATATGGTTTTAAGACCCTTCACTATCTGGTCGTCTTCCTCAGAATCTACCTCTACAGCATAGTAAGAACACTATAGTTCTACTTTTATATTCTTAACTTGGTAAACTATTAGAATTAATTATAGTATTCAAAGGCAGTATAAAGTAGGAAGTGATTCCAATATACATGTGTTTGGTTAACATTGCCCTCAGCTGCAAAAACAAAGCCAGCACCCTCTTGTACTCTGAACTCCTGGTACTATAGAGCCCTGAGTATTTTGTAAAAAGTACTGAAACCTGGTTTCCCAAGTTATTGCTATCTACACATATCCATGGTATTGCAGAAAATTATGGAATGTTATTCTCTTGCCCCACAGTCATGCCAGGTGATACCAACAATCTATTACAATGAAAACCTCAATTTAGCATCTTCTTATGATCTTTCATGTAGACCAACAAGTTTCTTTCAAAAATTCAAAGCTTTCATTTAGATTGACACATTGTTTCAAAACTTAAAGACTCCTAAATTATCTTGGTAAATCGTAGTTAACAGCTTTGACATATATACACTGATCATTTAACAGAGAAAGCTTGCCTCGTGTTTCTTTAGAACATGTCTACCACCCTTATATGAGTCAGCCTTCCCTAAGTTCATATTTTTTTCACCTTGATGTAAATTCGGGTTTGTAGTTCCTTCTAGATGCCATGCTTACAGTTTTAGTAGCTTCTTCCCTATAGTTAATTAGCGAGTTACAGTCATGCATCGATTAACGATGGAGATACATTCTGACAAATGCATCATTAGGCGATTTCATCATTGTGCAAACATCATAGAGCATATTTACACAAACCTATATGATATAGCTCTCTACACACCTAGCCTATATGGTATAGCCTATTGCTCCCAGACTACAAACTTCTATAGCATATTACTTTAATGAATACTATAGGCAATTGTAACACAATGGTAGTAAGTATTGGTAAATGTAAACATAGAGAAGGGATTCCAGACATGGTGGCTCCGCTAGATGGTATGTTCTCTGGGCAGCCACTGGGGCCTCCACCACCCCCGCCGGAACTCCCGGGCCAGGCTTTGCTTCCTCAGGCGGCACCTGGCACTCAGAGACCTTCTAACAGTACTTTGGTGGATGAGTTGGAGTCATCTTTCGAGGCTTGCTTTGCTTCTCTGGTGAGTCAGGACTATGTCAATGGCACTGATCAAGAATAAATTCGAACTGGTGTTGATCAGTGTATCCAGAAATTTCTAGATATTGCACGACAGACAGAATGGCTTTTTTCTACAAAAAAGATTACAATTATCTGTCCAGAACAAGTTATCAAAGAAGATGTCTTAGAGCTAAGGAATGAATTACAGCGGAAGGATGTGCTGGTCCAGATGCACTTGACAAAGCTGAGGCATTGGCAGCAGGTGCTGGAGGACATCAGTGTGCAGCACAAAAAGCCAGCCGCCAGCCCACAGGTCTCCCTGGCCTGCCTGGAACAGGCGTCAGCCACTATCCCTGCACCTCTGAAGCCGACCTGAGGAAGAGGGCAGCGGCAGCCTGAGAGTGTGCTGGTGTGTAAGGCAGCCTCGGACAGACAGTTCGCCATGCACTTCTTCTTGTGGATGTGGCATTTTGGAAGAACTCTTTATTCCCACCTAAAATTTTTCCACTATTTTTATAAGCTGTTTAATGTCTTAAATACTTTCTGAAATACCTGTAGGTTGGGTAAACCAAGTACATTTTTTTCTTTAGTGAAGTTTAAACTGTTAGTGTGATGATACTTACAGATTCTTTTTTTATGTTTTTTTTTGGTTTTTAAATTTTATATGACTTTTCATCTCTATGTATGTGTTTCCAGTTAGTTAGTTTGTTTGATCCGAGGGAAAAAACGGTAATAGTATGAGAATGGGGGATGAAGATTTTGCTTGTAGGCCTTTTATGATAATTACCCCACCATGGTACTGTAGAAAAATAGGTAAATCTGCTATGTTTTACCTTTGAAATACCTCAAGAAGAGGAATCTAATTCAACAATGTTTATAATGCTTCCAGAGCTCTCAGAATGAGGATGTTTTGTAAATAAGTAGGAAGAGGATTAAAATATCCTGGGTTATTAGTGTAGTAATATTGCAGTCAAATCCCTAGGCTAATGCTGACTTTTATTTGGGGTAAGTTTATATTTTGTGTAGTGTTTATTTACTTTTTTGATGGGGAGGGATATAGTAGGAACAGTGATATGCTAAATTTTGTTGCGTTCTGTGGTAATGAATCAGTGTAAGTAATAGGGCAGACAGTGTCTCAGTACCATGACAGTTGGGGCCTAGGTAAAGTATGAGGTGTTAAAGTTTGCTCTGGTTGTCTCTTAGTTTTGAGTTTTTGCTTGTGTCATTTTTATTTTACATTTTGGGAGGCAAGATATTTTCCATTAACGATGATTGTTGCTAATGGATTTGGTTCCAGGGGACTGGGGTCTCGGGGTGGCTTGGCTACTTCCACAAAGAACATGTGGTGCCTCTGCATTTGGGAAGATACTTTACTCTTTTGCTGGTTTCATAGGCCACCTCAGATTTTCTGAATTGCTATTGAAAAATACAGATGAGTATTGTTTCTGGCTCTTGCTGGGTGAGGTTTTCCTGAATTTTATACAGTCTGTTGTTAAATTACATCCCTTTACCCAATAAAATAAATAAAATAAAATAAACATAGGAAAGGTACAGTGAAAATACAGGGTGAAAGAAAAAATTTGAAAGATAACAAATGGTGCATCTGTGTAGGGCACTTGCCATGAATGGAGCTTGCAGGACTGGAAGCTGCTCCGGATGAGTCAGCGAGTGAGTGGAGAGTGAGTGTGAAGGCCCAGGACATTCCTATACACTACTGTAGACTTTATAAACACTGCACACTTAGGCTACACTCAATTTATAAAAATAATTCTTTCTTCAATAATAAATTAAACTTAGCTTACTGTAACTTTGTTACTTTATAAACTTTTTTTTTTATTTCAGGATATTATTGGGGTACAAACATTTTGGTTACACGTTATGACTTTGCCTCACCCAAGCCAGGATTTGAGGCATGCCCTTCCCCCCTACAATGCTCACCACGTCCATTAGTTGTGAGTTTACCCACCCCCATTGCTGCAACCCCCAAAGAATATTACTACCGTGTGAGCACCTTAGTGTTGATCAGTCAGTGCCAATTTGATGGCGAGTACACGTGGCGCTTATTCTTCCATTCTTGTGATACCTCACTTCGGAGGATGGGCAAGCTGTGATACCTCACTTCGGAGGATGGGCAAGCTCTATCCAGGAAAATATAAGACGTGCTAGATCACCATTGTTTTTTGTAATTGAGTAGCATTCCATTATATGCACATACCGTATTTTATTAATCCACTCGTGGATTGATGGGCACTTGGGTTGTTTCCACATCCTTGCAATAGTGAATTGTGCTGCCATAAACATTAGAGTACAGATGTCTTTATTATAGAATGAATGTCTTTTGTTCCTTTGGGTAGATGCCTAATAGTGCTATTGCTGGATCAAATGGTATTTCTATTTTTAGCTCTTTGAGGTATCTCCAAATTCTTTTCCACAGAGGTCGTACTAATTTGCAGTCCTGCCAACAGTGTAAAAGTTCCTATCTCTCCACATCCTCATCAGCATTTGTTGTTTTGGGATTTTTTGATAAGGGCCATTCTCCCAAGGAAACTTATCATTAGAGCGAATAGACAGCCTACAGAATAGGAGAAAATATTTGCACATCTGATAAAGGGCTGATAACAAGAATCTATGTAGAACTCAAAAAAATCAACAAGAAAAAATATCAAACAACCCCATCAATAAATGGACAAAGGACATGAACAGAAATTTCAAAAGAAGACAAAATAATGGCCAGCAAGCATATAAGAAAATGTTCAACATCTCTAATCATTAGGGAAATGCAAATCCAAACCACGAGATATCACCTTTATAAACTTTTTAATTTTTTAAAACTTCGACTCTTTCATACTAACACTTAGCTTAAAACACACATTATACACCTGTATAAAAATATTTTCTTTCTTTAATCCTTATTTTATAAGCTTTTTTCTATGTTTTAAATTAATTTTTTTTTTTTTTTTTTTACTTTTTAAACTTTTTGTCAAAAACTAAGACACAGACACATACATTAGGCTAGGCCTACACAGGGTCAGGTTGATCAGTATCACTGTCTTCTACCTCTACATCTTGTCCCACTGGAAGGTCTTCAGGGGCAGTAACACACATGGAGCTGTCATCTCCTATAATAATGCCTTCTTCTGGAATACCTACTGAAGGACCTGCCTGAGGCTGTTTTACAGTTAACGTTTTTTTTGTAAGCAGGAGTACACTGTAAAATAATGATAAAATGTATAGTAAAGTAAATACCTAAACCACTAACGCAGTCATTTATTATCAAGTATTATGTACTGTACGTAATTATATGTGCTATACTTTCTATGACTAGAGCGAAGTAGGTTTGTTTACACCAGCATCACCACAAACACGTGAGTAATGCGTTACACCACAATATTATGATGGCTGTGACGTCACTAGGCACTAAGAATTTTTCAGTGCCATTATAATCTTATGGGACCACCATCGTATATGCAGTCCATGTGACTGAAACATCATTATGCAGTTCATGACTACATGATAATTGAAGTTAAAGTGAGAATAGCCCATATATTGTCTAATTGTTTCTTTTTAAAATCTCGCTACAGTTGTAGTTGGGTTTAGCTGCCTCTAATTGCTGTCAAAACTTTATGAGATAAAAGGAAAATGCCCAAGTTAATAGTAATTTGGATTATCTGACAACAGAAAATATAAAAACTGATCTATGAAAGAAACATTTGTCCTGGAACTAAACTGAAACTGAAATATATTTAGTGGGTCTTTCTGCAAACAATAACAGAGGTGACAACAAAAGACACAGCCACTGTTTAATAGTGCATTCTGTTTAATAATTTAGAAAATACAAATGAGGAAAAAAAGAAAGCACAAACTAAAAAATCCTTTACCATCCTGTTACTCAGAAATAAACATCAAAATGTTGATAATTGATATTCTTTTGATTTTTTTCTGCACATAACATTTGCACTTAACAATTATTTTAACCTGCTTTTTTACAGTTAACTTTATTATAAACACCTTTGAATGAATGAGTCTTTATCGATCCTCCAATAAATCAAAGGATATATATCACATTGAATCATACTTAAATGATGATATTTTTGTGAGGAGCCTGATAATATGGTCCAGATGCATTTCAAGAGTTCAGATAGGAAGTAGATACTTTTACTGACTGTAAAAAATAATGTTGTTGCCTTTTCCAATGAAGACTCTGTTAATCAAAGAAATATATGCCATAATCCCTTCTTTTTATGCAGCTTCTGAAAAGACTTTCATTTAATTACCATAAGTTAGAATTGCTTGAGGTAGGGAGACAGTAGAATTATAAAGCTTTGAGTGGCTATTGACAGTAGGTTGGCCACCTTCACTATCTCAGTCCTATCTTTTTCTTTTCCAGCATATTACGGGGGAGCAAATGTTTAGGTTACATATATTGCCCCCCCACCCAAGTCAGAGCCTCAAGCATATTCATCCCCTAGATGGTGCATACCACACCCATTAGGTGTGAATATACCCATCTCTTCCTCCCCACCTCAGTCCTGTCTTTAATTGTTTGACTTCTTAGTTTTAAAGGGCTATCAAGAAGGGGACCACATTCTGAGGGTTTTTTTGTTTGGTTGGTTGGTTGCTTGGTTTTTGCTTATTTTGAGTAGTGCAAAGTCATGTTATCCACAGAACTTTTCTTTATGTCTACCTTAAGAAAACAATCTCAATTTTATTACAAGTAATTGCTAAAGGAAATGGAATACATTGAATGGATGAAAATGTTTGAATACTACTATGCATGCAACTTCTATTTTGCCAGGATATAATGCAACTGTCCTGGCCTATGGGCAGACTGGCTCAGGAAAAACCTATTCGATGGGAGGTGCATACACTGCAGAGCAAGAAAATGAGCCAACAGTTGGGGTCATTCCTAGGGTAATACAACTGCTCTTCAAAGAAATTGATAAAAAGAGTGACTTCGAATTTACTCTGAAAGTGTCTTACTTGGAGGTAAGTGATTTATTTAATTATTCTGAATTCAAAATTATCTTTGTAGAAAAATAAATCCAAGTCAGGTTTTTCCTGGCATGACTCAAATCAGTAAATTGCATTTTTAGTAAATTACATTTTAATAAATTGATAGAGAAAACTTACTGGCTCAGTTGGATCTGGCTCCCATACAATTCTTTCCTTGGTGTTAGAATAGTCTGTTTAATCTGATTATTAGAGGAATTGGCATTGCCATATAAGAAGATGATATAAATTCTTTAATTCCAGTTTTTCCTCTATTACTGATTCCCTTTAGAGTCCACAGAAAAGTGTTTGATTTCCCTTTACTGTTTTGAGGCTTAAATGCTGCTGCCTCATACAGAATGTTATAAAAATCAGGTGAAATACTGAGCTGTGTAAGTGGTGATAGAGTGTGTTAATGCAACAGATATTTATTGAGTACCCACTATGTGCCAGGCCCTGTTCTAGGCACTGGGATATATCAGGTATTGGGGATATATCATTGAACAAAACAGATACAAATTTCTGCCTTTATGGGAGTTTATGTTCTAGTGTATATTAGTATGCAAAGTAGACTGGCCAGTTATATCTAACTAATCTCACAACACCAAAAACACATGGTTAGGGAGCTAATGGCTTCTGGGAAACTAGCTGGTCAGTTCTATAGCTAGCAGTGATGTCTTTAAGGAGGAATAATTACACTTATACAATTTAAACATGTAATTATAAATTATATGTGAATACTTCATCCTAAAGTTGAATCTCAGCATGTTAACAGGTATAACAGGTATAAGAGGTATAGAGTTGGAAGAGGGGAAGTTAACATCATTAAGATTAGTTTTTTGAGTCTCTTGATTGACCGAGTCACAGCCAAGGTAAATGAATATAAAAATAACACAGGAAATTGGTACGTTAAATAACAGCAACAACAATAATAGCAAATATAGTGCTTACTATGTGCTAAACACTGTTCTAAGTACTTGAAGTTCTGCTTGCTGTTCAAATATTTGTTGCCATTTCTTCCTTTTGCACCCACCCGCCAGGACCCATCGCTCTTATTTTAACAAGATTGGTGAATGTGATGCTATTATAACACCATCGAAAAACTGGATTTGGGTACCCATGTAACTTTTCATGTGTCTATTCCTATGAGAATCCGTTTTAAGAAGGCAGTCTCAATTATGTTACAAGTTATATGTGAATTCATTCTTGTAGCATATCAAATGATTACTTATAGGGTTAAGGTCCTTCGCGTCATTCTAAAAATAATACATGTTCATTGTAAACAAATTTTTAAATATAGAAAGTCACGAAGAATTTTAAAAATTACCTATGATCCCACTACCCAGAGATTACCACTGTTAACATCTTGTTTTTGCCACTTTATTTTTAATAATACCAGATTTACAATGAAGAAATTTTGGATCTTCTATGCCCTTCTCGTGAGAAAGCCCCTCAAATAAACATACGGGAAGACCCTAAGGAAGGCATAAAGGTGTGTGTTTGTCTCTTATTTCATGTTATTAAAAAACGTTGACAACATCCCTTTTATTGCCACTGTGGTTTTAAATAACTACTAACATCTCAGTCTTTCAGATTTTGTGTAGTTCTAATTCCCTTTGTTAATCTAGAATTTCTGTATGGGAGCTCTAGTGGGGAAGGAAGGATGAATATTCAATTTTATCACCTTGTTACTTATTGAAAAAATGCTAATATCCATTAAATATTTTTAAATTATTTACAGAGTTCTGAGGCTGAGCAGTCCGGTATTGTAGCCACTAGCCACAAGTGGCTATTTAAATTTAAATTAATTAAAATTGAATAAAATTTAAAATTCAGATCCTCAGGCATACTAGCCACATATCAAGTGCTCAGTAGCTACGTGTAGCTAGTGACAACTGTATTGGACAGCATAGATACAAAACTTGGGAACAGTGTTATATGCCAGCATGGGGCGTATGATAAAAGATCTTGAAAGAGGGACACCTTCACTTGGAGCTCCCTGGAAGGCACCTAGCCATTGCCACCCTAAAATCTAGAGATCTTTTCTAGCTCCAGTGTTGGCTGACACCCTTGTTTCTGACATTCCTGAGGAAGATTGGAGACCTTGGTTTCCAGTGAGCTTCACAGAGTTGCTGGTTAAAACAGTCCTCATCACCACACCTATTCTGTTTATTGAGGTTCTACTAGAACAAGGCATTTTTTTAAACCACCAATCATATGAAATCATTTGAAATATGAATCATAAGGGAATTTTTTTCTTTCTTGGAATTAGATTGTAGGACTCACTGAGAAGACTGTTTTAGTTGCTCTGGATACTGTTTCCTGTTTGGAGCAGGGCAACAATTGTAGGACTGTGGCCTCCACAGCTATGAACTCCCAGTCATCCCGATCTCATGCCATCTTTACAATCTCCATAGAGCAAAGAAAGAAAAGTGACAAGTAAGTTAAAATTTAAAGAGTCAAAATTTTTAATACTAGTTCTATTAAGGTTGAGTATTAGGCTCCTTCTTCAATTGATTTGACAAATCATCAGACATCAGATTGTGGGCACTAGTGACCAATGTAGCCATTTTGACTGACTTGAAAAAAATGAGAGCTGACAGCTGGTCGGCTTTGATACTCAGCTACTCTCAAACTTGTGGACCATTCTCACTTGTGTCTTCCTGTCATTATTACAGGAATAGTAGCTTTCGCTCCAAGCTACATCTTGTAGACCTTGCTGGATCAGAAAGGCAGAAGAAAACCAAGGCTGAAGGGGATCGTCTAAAAGAGGGTGAGAGAGTAATTAAGGTCACAGTTGTAGATAAAAACTTCTAGTTCTCATGTTGGTATTATTGCTGTATTGACTGGGATATTTCAGATCACATTTTAACAGTAACTACAATTCAAGTTTGAGGCTAATTTCAGAAATAGTAAAAATTATTTCTTTCCCTTGCACTCATTCACTAATTCAGGTATGAGATTTGTATCTGGCTCATGGTTTGATTTCATCTGGTCCAGGCAAGTTTTAAGTTTTAGTTTAGTTTTATTTTATCCCAACTACTTATAATTAAAATCAATGTCCTGATTCTGTCTTTTTAAGTATTCACTCTCCGTTCCCGATGTTGCCACATATAAACCTTATCAGGATGGTTTCCGTATCTTCATTCAAGTTGTTGGATTTAAGTGATGAAGCTCCTAGGGCTAGAAGAACCCTATGGTGTATGTTATTAGAAACCTTCCTCTAGCATGATAGTGACCTGGTAATCTGCATGCTTTGGGAATGGTCCTTCAAGTGATTATTAATCTAACAAAAATTAAACATCCGGCTCCTATTTCTCAATTTGTTTCTTAAGGATCTCATTAAAGATTTCATCAAACGCTTTGCTAAGTCCAGATACACTATATTTACTGTATTTCTCATAGCTTCCACCTTAGTAATAGTACAAAAAGAAATAAGGATTAGCCTAAATTGACTTTTTCTTAGTGAATTCAAGCTGACTTCTAGTGCTTATTCTTCCATTTCTCAGTTCTTGCAAGCTGTACTTGTAATAATCTAGACTTATGTCAAACTCACTGGTCCGTAATTTATGGAATTAACTTTTACCCCTTTTTTGAAAATTGAAATTACACCTGCCCAGTCTTCTGGAACATCTTTCTCCATGGTTTCTCAAGTATCATTGACATGGCTTTAGCAGTCTCGTTTGAAATTACTCTCAGTTCCCTTGGGCATAATTCATCTGTTCCAAGATATTTGAACTCGTATTAAAGAAGTTGAGTTTACGCTTACTACTTCTTTATTCATATTGGGCTTCAGTTCCCTCTTGGGAACTAAGAAGGCAGAAGCAAAAATAGTAATTGGGGATTTTGCCTCTGTCATTTATCATCATTATACTGCTGGCACAGGGCAGAGACCTATTTCTTTCTCATTTTGTTCTGTATTTAAAAGTGCCCTTTTTGTTCTGTATTGCACTTGAGATTTATCTTTCTTGACACTATTTTTAAAGGTTCTTATACCTTCTTTATCTTCTTTTGGGTGTTCAGTTCCAAGTTGTTTTATTTAACAGCTTTAGTGAGATATAATTCACACACTATAAAATTCACCCATTTAGACTGTACACGCCAGTGGATTTTAGTATATTCACAGAGTTGTACAACCATCACCACAATTTAATTTTAGAAAATTTCATCACCCCAGAAAGAAGCTCCACATCCATTAGCAGTCACTCCCCATTCCCACCACCTTCCCTAGCCCTAGGCAACCACCAACCTGCAGTTCATATAATATGTAATCATACAATATGTGATCTTATGTGACTGGCTTAGCATAAGGTTTTCAAGGTATATCTATGTTGTAGCATGTTATAGTACTTTGTTCCTTTTTATTACTGAATAATATTCCATTGTATGGATACTCCACATTTTGTTTGTCCATTCATCACTCATATCCAATTTTGGCTATTATGAATACTGTTCTATGACCCTCCATGTATAAGGTTTTTTTTATTCTTTTTTTTTTTTTTTGATACAGGGTCTCACTCTGTTTCCTGGGCTAGAGTGCAGTAGTGTCATCATAGCTCACTGTAATCTCAAACTCCTGGGCTCAGGTGATCCTCCTGCCTCAGCCTCCTGAGTAGCTGGGACTACAGGATAACACATGGCTAATTTTTAAATTTTTTATAGAGATGGGATCTCACTATTGCCCAGGCTGATCTCAAACTCTTGGCCTCAAGCAATCCTCCTCCCTCAGCCTCCCAAGGTACTAGGATTACAGGCGTGAGCCTTTGCACCTGGCCTGTATAAATTTTTGTGTGGACAAATGTTTTAATTTATTTTGGGTGTATACTTAGGAGTGGAATTGCTGGGTCATATGTAACTCTGTTTAACTTTTTTTTTAAATTAAGAAATAATTAAAATACCATAATACTGACCCTTTTAAAGTGTAAATTCAGTGATTTTTAGTATGTTCATAAGGAGTTATATAATCATCACCACAATAAATTTTAGAATATTTTCATCACCTCAAAAAGAAGCCCATACCCATTAGCAATCACTCCTTATTTCCCCCCAACATATGTTCTCCACTCCCTACCCTGGGCAATAACTGATCCTCTTTCTGTCTCTATAGATTTGTTTATCCTGAGCATTTCCTGTAAATGGAATTATGTAACATGTGGTCTTTTGTGACTGACTTCTTTCATATAGCATGATGTTTTCAAGGTTCACCCATGTTGTAGCATGTATCAGTACTTCATTCCATTTTATTGCCAATCTTCCATTGTATGGAAATAACGTGGTTTTATTTATCCATTCATCCATTGATGGACATTTGGTTTGTTTCCATTTTGGGTTATTAGGAATGGTGCTGCTACAAGTTTTTGTGTGGACATAATGTTTTCATTTCTCTTGGATATAAACCTAAGAGTAGAATTGCTGAGTCATATGGTAACTCTGTTTAACTTTTTGAAGAACTGCCAGACTATTTTCTGAAGCAACTACATCATTTTTTGTTCTCATCAGCAATATATAAGGGTTCTAACTTCTCCACATTTTTCCTTGTTATTATGTCTTTTTAATTATAGCCATCCTAGTGGATATGGAGTAGTATCTCCTTGTGCCTTTCATTTATATTTCACTGATGGCTAATGATGTTGAATATTGTTCATGTACTCATTGGCAATTTGTATATCTTCTTTGGAAAAATGTCCATTCATATCACATTTAGGTCTTTGACCCATTTTGAGGTAATTTTTGTATATGATATGAGATAGTGGTCCAATTTCATTTATTTGCATGTGGATATCCAGTTATCCCAGCATCATTTGTTGAAAAGACTATTCTTTCTCCATTGAATTGTCTTGGCGTCCTTGTCAAGAGCAACTGGACTCTCTATTCCATTGATCTATATGTCTATCCTTATGCCAGAACCACAGCGTCTTAATTACTATAGCTTTGTGGTAATTTTTGAAATTAGAAAGTGTGAGTCCTCCAACTTTGTTCTTTTTCAAGTTTGTATTGGCTATTCTGGGTCCCTTTCATTTCCATATGAATGCTAGGTTCAGTTTGTCAATTTCTGCAAAGAAGCCATCTGGGATTTTCATAGGGATTCTGTTGAGTCTATAGATCCATTTGGGAAGTATTGCCATCTTTTTTTCTTTTTTTAGGCTGAAGTGCCATGGTGCCATGATAGCTCCAACTTCTGGGCTTGCCATCTTAACAATATTAAATCTTTCAGTATGAACATCATATGTCTTTTTTTAATTTAGATCTTCTTTAAAATCTTTCAGTAATTTTTTTTTAATTTTCAAAGTAAATTTTACACTTGTTAAATTTATTTCTAAGTATTTAATTCTTTTCAATGCTGTTATAAATGGAATTATTTTCTTAATTTCATTTTCAAATTGTTTATTGAGTTTTGCATATTGATCTTATATCTGCACCTTGCAGAACTTATTAGTTCTAATAGTTTTTTTTAATAGATTCTTTAGGATTTCTGTATACAAGATTGTCATCTGTGAATAGACATACATTTACCTCTTTCTTTCTGGTCTGGATGCCCTTATTTCTTTTTCTTGCCTAATTATCCTGGCTAGAACCTCCAATACAATGTTGAATAGAAGTGAGAATGAATATTGTTGTCTTGTTCCTGATCTTAGGGGAAAAACATTCAGTCTTTTACTATTAAGTATGATGTTAACTATGGGTTTTTCATAGATGCTCCTACCAAATTGAATAAATTCCCTTTTATACTGAGTTTATTGAGTGTTTTTATCACGAACAGGTATTTGTCGAATGCTTTTTCAGCATCTGTTGACATGATCATATTATTTTTGTTCTTTACTGATATTGTGTCTTGTATTAATTGATTTTTGGATTTTAAGTCAACCTTGTATTTCTAGAATAAACCTCACTTGTTTTTTTATTTGTTTAGTAACTTTCCTGGACTAATTCTGTAAACTCTGTATTCCCTGTAGTTTGCAATCACAGAAGTGTCTGCTCAGTTAATTTAGTGGTTAGCTAATGATTGGTCTCAGATTTCTTTGTATGCCTTGGACCTGTAAATCGTAAACCATTTACCTAGGGCTTTGTGTATGTATTTGGGCATGACTTCAACACTCAGGTACTTTACAATTCTGCCTTAGCCTTCGTTGCTTGAGCAGGGTCTCAAGTCAGCCAGGGATGCAAGATTTCTGGCTTTCTAGGTCTTTCCTGAGCATGTGCACAGCCCTGCACATGCACAGGGCTTTCTAAATCTCCAGAAATATATCTGTGGGGAGTGGGCTCTGTGGCTCGCGAGTGCACCAGAGCAGGCTTCCGGGAGTTGAAAGAAGAGGCGGGTGGTGGCGGGCAGATGAATCGTGTTCTTTATTGTTGGGGGGATGCAGCCGTGACGAGAGCATGGCCGAGAACATGGAGAGCACTTATATATGGCTCAAAACAGTAGTGGCAACATGCCATGGGAAAGCATGATCACATGGGTTCATATAGGAGATAACACCCTGGTTACATAAGTGTGCTGACTTATGCCTCTTTGGAAGGCCGGCTAAAGACACACCAGCAATTATTTTAGTTTGGCCTAAGAAACCTATTGCCTGTACAAATGAATTTCCCTTACATTTCACCCCCTAGGTAATAGGTTTCATGGCCGATATATGGGCCCATAGGGAGGCCCCATGGGTGTAAAGGGCCATAGTAATAATATAGGGAATAGCATAGTATTATTAGACTATAGCAAATAGTTTTTAACATTAGGAGGGATGATGAGAGACGTTTTCACCATTTTTGCAATGTGTTTCCAGTTAATTGTTGGATGGCTTGTACCTTGCCATTAACTTCCTTTAAGGCAGAGGAGATATTTTTTTGGTGATCAGGTATACATACACAGTATTCAGTATGTATGACTGCATTTGTGTCTCCTTGGGTTACAGTAAGAAGATTAAGGGCCATGTGGTTTTGCAAAACCACTTTTTTTATTTGGGTGACTTTATTTATCAGGAGGGTTAAGGCCTGCCTGGTTTGATTTAAGGCCCAAGTAGTATGCTCCACTAGGGCATTAACTTTTATTTGTACCTTAATGGCTTCGTCTTTAGGGAAAAAGATAGCTGCTAGGTAGAATTATTATGGAGTTTGTTTCATCCGGTGCCAGTGGGAGAACATGGTATTCCAATTACGCGGCTTTTCAGTAAAGGTGGGAAGGATTTTCCCCGGGACATATGGCCATCCCCGAGTGCACGTCAAATGTACCTTCTCATTTAACAAGCGGAAAGATAAAGCCACCCATGCCAGGCAGTGCCCTACTAGCCAACCTTGGGCTTTTCATGTAGGTAACTAGACAGGGAGGTCCTTAAAAATGGCCTATTAGTGCAGCTATGCAAAGGGGATTGCTTGTGCACAATTATGGCACACAATTGCTCCAAATAAGCTTCCCACTTTATTAGAGTGGGTATCTGGGCTGCTTTTGATTGTGGGTTGGTTATCCATGACCTTACTTATCCCGTTATAGGATATGTGGTATGCACTAGTACCACAGACTGCCCAGTTATGGCTTCATAGGCCTGAAGGGCGGCTTATATAGCCGCCAGCTGCTTTTCCATTAAAGAATAGTGCTCTTGGGAGCCCTTTCAAGTCTGGGACTAAACCTTAATAGGGAGTTGCCACTTCTGTTGGCGCTGCTACAAACCTCAGCCCATTCTGCTTGAGTCAATTGCCACATCGAGATCAAATGCCTGTAAGCAGTCAATCACTTGTAGCATCTGGGCTTGCATGACAGTCCTCTTGGCTGCCATAAAAGAGGCCTCTGCCTCCGGGGACCAGTCCCACTGTGTCCCCTTTTTATATAATGCATGCAAAGGCCATAATAGTTGGCTCAAGTGGGGAGCGAACGTGTATTAATACCCCAATAGCCCCACAAACACTTGTAACTGTTTTACTGGAGCAGGTCGGGGGAAGACTTGAATTTTATTTATAATTGCGTCGGGGACTGCCTTTGTCTTATCTGACCAGACAACACCTAAAAATTTGACCGATAAGCCAAGTCCTTGGACCTCGGAGTCGTTCATCGCTCAATTTTATTCCTCCAATGAGGTTCGAAGGCTGGTGGCAGCTTCTTTTAGATCTTTAAGGGAATTAGAGGTTAACATTATATCATTAATATAATGAAACTAGTACACTGAGGATGGCTGACTCCATGTGGTCAAATTTGGTGTCATTAAACTATGATATATGGTTGGGCTGTGGAGGTGACCTTGTGGCAACACCACAGGTGTCCACTGTCGTCCTTCCCATGTGAAGGCAAATTGGTCTTGACTGTCCATAGCTATGTTTATGGAGAAAAGGCGTTGGCCAGGTCTACCACACAGTGGTACTGTCCAAGCATCAAAGTCAATTGATCTATCAGATCCAGTATAGATGGCACTGCTGCATGCAATGGGGGAGTGACTTTATTCAGTCCCCAATAGTTCACTGTTATTCTTCAAGTTTCATCTAGTTCCTTAACCGGCCAAATAGGAGCGTTGAATGGACTGTGAGCAGGGCACATTATGCCAGTTTTTTCCAGCTGCAATATGGTTTGTGAAATTTCTTCATACCCCCTGGGGCAAATGATACTGTCGGGTGCGTGCCACACCGCAAGGTGTGGGCAAAACCTGCGGTAGGTGATGGGGGTGGCCACGCACCACCAACTTCACAACCCTAACTTGGAGGCGAAACTCAGTTGCAGAGACAGTTAGGGTTAAGCCACACAGAATATTAACACTTAGAATATATTCCTCGATGGGGGATACACACGGTGTAAGGCCTAGGGGCCAAACACCCTATTCCCAATGGAATAGTTACTTGCTTAACTTTAACAGTTTGTCCATTATAGCCATCTATATGGGCCATTTGTCCAGTAAACCGCTCAGGGTTTCTATAAATTAGGGAGCAGTCAGCTCCCATGTCCATCAAGGCCAAAACCCGCTATACATTTGTAGGGGACCAATGAATAGCAAGTTCCACGTGCTGCCTCCGGTCATCCTGGGTCCCCTCTGATCGGGTGCCTCGGCCTGACCCCTAATCCATATCAAAGAGAAGGGCTTCAACTATAAAATCTTGCAGCCACACATTGCGGGTCTCTTTGGCAGGCGTCTCAGCTTCCCCCTTCTTGGGTGCTTTTGTCAATCGCTGGTGGAGAGCCAGCTGATTCCACAGAGCCAGCAATACCTCATTAGGCTCTTTATTTATTCCTGCTAGTAGGAGGTCTAGCCACATCTGGGTTCCCTACACCTTCTGGGCCCCTTGTACTGACTTTTTCTGCAGGGGGCCCTGAGTTCACGGGCCCTTCTTGGGCCCTTGCAGCATATGCACTTGTTCCTTCCCTCCTCTCCATTCTTCCGTGTCTCTCAAAGCCGCCGTAGCGCTCTGCTGCCCCACATAGGGAGTGAACACCGCTGCCAACAGGTTCAACGAACCGGGGCTTTGACTAGGATCAGGTCGCGCATGTGCATGGTGCTCCTCATCAGTCCAGCCAGTTTGTTTAACATAAAAATGGCTTGGCGCATCCCTAATTCCCGCAGCTCTGCGGGCGTGTAAGTGGAGTATGAAATATGCTCTGTTACCGTGGGCACGCCCTGCACCACCCCCCAGGAGTCTCATGGTTGTCGATGCTCCGTTCTTTGTTTCACCAACCGGGCAGGCGCTCAGTAAGGGAGGGATCCTGCCCTTAGTTTCATGTGTATTTGTGGTTTCTTCGGCGTCCGCAGCTGATGGTACTCATCAATTCTTTCTCCAAAGCTGGCATCCAGGCTTTCAGGTTTTCCTCTGTCACTCGTAATTTTCCCACCTGGGCTTCTGACTGCAGGGTATCTGCATGTTGCTCACAGAGGGCTGTAAGAAGTGCCAGCCTACCCGACCAGCTGCTGCTTGCTTTCTAGGCTGCAGCGATTCCTCCCGGGCTCACAAGGCCCTTTCCACTCAACCTGCTCCCGCTCCACGGCAGGGGCCGTGGGAGGCCACATATCCTCCCCTTCTGGGGCAGAGGGGACACCGTCCCCTCTGAATCCTGTTGACTATGCCAAATGTGGGGTCTGTGGCTAGCAAGTGCACCGGAGCAGGCTTCTGGGAGTTGAAAGAAGAGATGGGCGGTGGCAGGCAGGTGAGACATGTTCTTTATTGTTGGGGGAATGCAGCCATGGCGAGAGCATGGCCGAGAACATGGAGAGCACTTATATATGGCTCAGAACAACAGTGGCAACATGCCATGGGAAAGCATGATCACATGGGTTCATACAGGAGATAACACCTTGGCTATATAATTGTATTGACTCATGCCTCCTCCGAAGGCCAGCTAAAAACATGCTGGCAATTATTTTAGTTTGGCCTAAGAAAACTATTCCCTATACAAATAAATTTCCCTTACAATATCAGAACTTTTTAAGGCCCTCTATACACTCCTCATTCCCCAGATCTTTCCTTCAAGGTTTTGGCCAGACTGTTATATAGCTGTGATTATTAAGTTTGGTGCGTATCTTTATCAGATGTTTTTCTATGTATATTTGTATGTGTACATATAATAATATAGTTTCATTATATGCCTTTTAAAATTCTGGCATTGCTAAATTTATTTATTTCCTTTTAATTACATGGGTAGTACATGAGTAAATTCTTACTATTAAAATACAAACAATACAGGTGATGATAAAATCTCCCTTGATTTACTACCCCAATCTTAATCTAGAAGTAATCACTTTCATGTGCTTCGTAGGTAGCATTCAAGATTTTTTTCCATACTATATATAGTTTTATTGGTGTTTCCATGTTGTTTTTAAAGATAAATGCCATCATACTACACATACTGTTTTTCAACTTGTTTTATCTCTCAGTGATATAGCTTTTTTTTGTATTTCAGTATATGTAAGTCTACCTCATTTTATTTTTTTTTAATTTTTTAATTTTTATTTCTTTTTGAGACAGAGTCTCACTCTGTTGCCCTGGCTAGAGTGCCATGGCGTCAGTCTAGCTCACAGCAACCTCAAACTCCTGGGCTCAAGCGATCCTCCTGCCTTAGCCTCCCAAGTAGCTGGGACTACAGGCATGTGCCACCATGCCCGGCTAATTTTTTTTCTATATATTTTTAGTTGTCTGATTAATTTCTTTCTATTTTTAGTAGAGACGGGGTCTCGCTCTTGCTCAGGCTGGTCTCGAACTCCTGAGCTCAAACAATCCACCCGCCTCGGCCTCCCAGAGTGCTAGGATTACAGGCGGGAGCCACCACGCCCGGCCCTACCTCATTTTAAAAACTGCTATATAGAGCAGTATATAGCGTCTACCTTGTTTATTCCCGTTTTTATTGACATTTCAGTTTTCTAATTTCTGGCTATTGTGAAATGATGCCTCACTAGATAGCCTCACACATGACATGCATGTGAGAGTATTCTCTAGGTTATATATCTGGAAGAGGACTTCCTGGGTTGAAAGGCATACACATTTGCGATTTTAAGTACCATTAAATATTGCCTTCCAAATATTGCCTCAGTATCCATTTTACCTGTAATATATGAGAATATGTTTTCTTGTACTGTTGACAATATTGGATATTAATTGACCCTTTTATTTTTGTCTATCTTGCATGTTATTTTTAAAAACTTGTATTTCCCTAATTATTTGTGAGATTGAGCATCTTTTCATGTTATTGGCCATTTCTCTTTCCATTTCTATGAATTGCCTATTCATACCCTTTGCTTATTTTTTTCTTTCAAGTTGTATTTTTCTTATTGATTTGTAGGAGTTGTTTATATATTGTGGATATTAGGCCCTTGTTACATATATTGCATATATTTTTCTCAGTGTCATTTTTAAACTTTATTAATCTTTTCACTCATGTTTTGTGTGCATTTATTGTCATATTTTTCTTTTTAGAATATATAAAATTGGCTACTTTACAAGCAATAGCTTTTCTTTTTCGGCCTTATTGACGTATAATTGGCAAATAAAAATTGTATATGTTCAAGGTAGACAATGTTTTGATATGTGCATAAATTATGAAATGATTAATATAATCAAGAGAATTAGCATATCTATCACCTCATGTAGTTACCTTTTTAAGTATATTTTTTCTTGCAGTAAAATTTATGTGTAATAGAATGCATATATTTTAAATGCTCAGTTTGTTGAGTTTTGACAGTTGAATACATTTATGCTATCTACCACCCAAAACATGATATAAAACGTTTCCATCTCCCCCAGAGAGTTTCCTTGTACCCCTTTCCAGTCAATCCACCCTTTCCCCATTCTACTCCAAGCAACAATTTTCTGACTTCTGTCACCATAGATTAATTTTACATGTTCTTAGACTTCATTATAAATGGGATCTTAGAAAGTTTTTTGTGTGTGTGCCTGGTTTCTTTTGCTCAACATAATGTATTTTTGAAGATTTGTTCATGTTCTTGTTTTGATGTGTGATTTGTTACTTTGTACTGCTGATTAGTATTCCATTCTATGATTGTACCGTTATTTATTTTTCTGTTCTCCTGTTGATGGGAATTTAGGTTATCTCTAGTTTTTAACTATTATGAATAAGGCTGCCATGAACATTCATGTACAAGCCTTTTTGTGAACATATATTTTCATTTCTCATGGGTAAATACCTAGAAATGGAAGAGGGTAAATGTATGCTTAACTTTATTTTAAAAAAAAAAAAAAGGCTTAACAGTTTTCTAACATGGTTTGTACCATTTTAGACCCCAGCAGTATATGAGAGTTCCATTTTCCATGTCTTCATAAAAAAGATGGGGTTTTTTTGGTTTTGTTTGTTTTGAGACAGTGTCTTGCTCTGTCACCTGGGCTAGAGTGCAGTGGCATCATCACAGCTCACTGTAACCTCAAACTCCTAGCTTCGAGTGATACTCTTGCCTTGGCCTCCCAAAGTGCTAGGATTACAGGTGTGAGCCATCACACCCAGCCAAAAAAGATGTTTTCTTTGAAATTCTAGTGGGTGTTGAATAGCATCTCATCATGGTTTTAGTTTTCATTTCCAAGATGATGAATGTTGAGTCCATTTTCATATACTTACTGGCTATTCATATATATTTTTTAAAGTGTCTGTTCAAGTCTTTTGCCCATTCCTTAAAACTTGAGTTGTTCATCTTTTTCTTGATGATATATAGGAGTTCTTTATACATTACAGATTCAAGCATTAGGTGTATATGTTGCAGATATTTTTTTCTAGTCTGTAGTTTATCTTTTTAATGATGTCTTTTGATGAGCAAAAATTTTAATTTTGATGAAGTCCAATTTATCAGGTTTCTTTAATGCTCAGTGCTTTTGGTATCCTGTCCAAGAAATCTCTGCCTACCCCAAAGTCATGAAGATATTCTTTTTTTCCTATTTGAAGCTTTATAGGTTTAGCTTTTACATTACTTCTATAATCTGTCTTGAATTAGTTTTTGGCTATAAAGCAAGTTAGAGGTTGAGAATCATTTCCCCCCCACGTGGCTATCCAGTTGTTCCACTGTAACCAAACTTAGGCTTTG
>RJWJ010003374.1:0-87300 GCA_004363605.1 Indri indri
TTTTTTTTTTTTTTGCAGGTACCTAAAATTATTTGATTCCAATATCAGAATGGCCTGTGCTTGGGCCTTATGGAGTAGGGAAAATAACTTAAGCTTTAGAGCTAAATGAGCCCTGCTTTCAGTCATGGCTCTGCCACTTCTATCTATGTGGCTTTGGGCAAAATGTGCCATTTCCCTCAGCCTTAGTTTTCCCATCTGTAAGATGTAGATATAATTCTTGCCTCATAGGATTGTCAGTAAAATTAAATGCAGTAACGGATGAGAAGGCTCTTTGTAAACTATAAAATATCATACAAACAATGATTTTTTTAATTATTAGGAATTCCAGGCTTAGCCAGACTTGCCTCTCTTCTCCCTCATGTCCCCACATTCATTCTGAGCTTTACAGACAGTGATGGCCAAACATATATTAGGTCTGGCAGACTGCATAGGGCCAGCCAGTTGATCATTTTGATTAAACGATCCAGTCAATTCAAGCAAGCAGTTTTCTCAGATGTTCTCATCTCCTCCTCTACTCAACCCCACTCACATGACCCAAAACACTGGCTCCTGTGATATACTCTAAATATATCCTTTAAGCAATACGATGTTCTTCTCAGACCATCTTCACCATCCGCAATCTTTCCAGGGATGCTAGGCACCCGTGCACTGATGATTTGTGCTTCAAGTGCATGTGACATCTTAATTATCCAGTACAAATGCTACTTCAAGCAAGCACTAACAGATGGTGGCCTGAATTTTATAGCATTGCCAGCATTTTCCGGGCAAAATTTATAGTTCACTCATCAATGAGCTGAGTCCTGTTTTCATTTTTCTTTTTTGTTTAAACGTTAGCAAGCGACCATCCTGAAAACCCAAAGCATGTTTGTAATTAAGTAATAGCCACTGACCAATAATATCATTTTATTTCTGTTGTCCCTACTCCTCCATTCTTAGGTTGCTTGCACGCAACACACAAAGTAATAAAAGTGTCCAAGCCAGGTGCTGGTGGTGGAGTGCCAGGCAATGTCACCTTTATTCTCAAGTTGAAATACGAAGGAGACAGTGAGATTTCGCCACCCCCTATAGCCCCTGCAGAGCCTTCTTACCCACTCAATCTTATCCCAAGTAAGGCTTCCACCAGCAGGACCAATCTTCTGATCTTAGTGAATCTAAGTCTGATATAGTCCTTAAGCATAAAGGATATCTCCAGAAAGGGTGGACAAACTTAGCCTCATGAGATAAGCCCAGATGTGATCTGAGTACTGGCCCATTCACATATTATTAATAACTACGTGATCTTGGACAAGTCAATGTCATCTCAGGTTCCTCCTCAGCAGAAAGGGCTAATAACACTCTATAGTCCTCTTATAATAATTAAACAAAATAATATGTAAAGTACCTTGCACAGTGCTCGACACATAAAAAACACTCCATAAATTATAGTTAATAAGAGCATATTATTAATATGTTTGCTGTATGTGAGGAATTGTTCCGATTTCTTTACATGTGTTGTTAACTCATTTAAATAAATCAAACCTTTCCTCAAATATCACCTTTTAGTGAGGTTTTCCCCAACCACTTTATTTAGATTTACAAATTTCCTGCTCCCATCACTCTTTATCCCTCCCCCCTGCTTTTCCCCATTATGACTTATTCTCTTTCAAAATACTCATATTTTACTTATTGGTTTAATGATCGTATCCCTCCACTACAATGGGCATAAAGGGTGAGAAATTTTGTCTGTTTTGTTCTCTGCTGCATCCTTAGAGCCTAGAATAGTACCTGGTACCTAGCATACATTCAATAAAAATTTTAAATGAATGAAGAATTTAATCCTCAAGAAAACCCTATAACACAGGCATAATAGTACCCTTGCTTAGCAAGTGAGGAAACCGAGGCAAAGGGAAATTAAGGAAACTGTCTAGGGCAAAGCTAGGATTTTAAAGCTGTAATTGGGCTCCTGTATTTCCTATCTTAATCGCTGTACTATACTGCTTCTTTTAAAAAACTTATGGAAAGGGAGAGGGAGAGAATGGAGGAGGGAAGAAGAAAATATGAATGAGAGAATGAGGATAATGAGAAGAGTGTATGTGATTCTATGAACTGTAGGATTTCTTTTTCTTTTTTTCCCCCATTTTTGTCCCCCTCCTTCTCCCTATGAATAGGATTTACTTTCCTCTGATGAAATCTCTGTACAGTACTTTGGGACTCTAGCTTTGGCCATGTGATAAAGGCAGTGATGAACTATTTGTTCTCAAAATAGCATCTTCAGAGGGCACTTCCATTTTTAAAGTCTCTCTCTCCATTGTTATATGTGTCTTTTTACGAAGTTAAGTGGTTGCAAATTATTTACACACCAAAAAACTCATAGCTATTTAACACTGTAGTAAAGGTTCTAGCCAGTGCAATAAGGCAAGGGGGGAAAAAGCCATCCGTGTTAGAAGGAAAGAATAAAACTGTCATTATTCACATATGATATAATCTTCTATGAAGAATATCCAATGAATGTCCAATGGAATGTCCAAAAAAATAACTCCCAGAACTAATGACTGAGCTTAACAAGTTTGCAGAATACAGGATTAATATACAAAAAACAATTATACTTCTATATACTAAAACTAAATAATTAGAAATTGAAATAAAACAATACTATTTACCACAACATCAAAAGTGTAAAATACTTAGGGATATATCTGAAAAAAGATAGGAAAGGTATGTACCCTGAAAACTAAAAAACCTTGATGAGTAAAATTAAAGAAGACCTAAATAAATGGAGAAATAGACTGAGTGCACGGTGACTCAATATTGTTAAGATGTCAGTTCTTCCCAAATTTGATATATAGATTCAACACAATCCCGGCCAAAATCCTAGCAGGCTTTTTTCTCTTTTTGTAGAAATGTATAGGCTGATTCTAAAATTCATATGGAAGTGGAAAAGACCTGCAATGTCCAAAGCAACTTTGAAAAGGAAGAATGAAGTTGGATGGCTCACACCACCTAACTTCAATACTTATTATAAAGCTACAGTAATCAAGACAGTGTGATATTTGCATAAGGATAAACATATGGATCAATGGAATAGCACTGAGAGTCCAGAAATAGACCCAAATACATATGGACAACTGATTTTCAACATAGGTGTCAAGGTAGTACAGAAAGAGCTCAGATGAGAGCCAAAAATGTTGGGGTGAAAGAGCAGATGGAGAACTGATAAATGAATGGACAAACAGATGAGAAAATGAAGGAGGGAAGAAAGGAGGGAGGGAGAAAGAGAGAGATGGGGGAAAGAGAGAGTTTATTTTTAATACTTGGAGAAAAATAGGGGAGTCCTGTCTAACGTCATTCTTCCTTGCATTCCTAGGTTTTCCTGAGTGGGAGAGAAAGGAGTGTAATTCCAGACAGCACCTGGGAACCGCACATAACTCTGAGCTCCTCCAGAGCAATGCAAGTGAGAATTCTCAACTATGCGTGAAAAAAAAATAGTCATTGGAGACCCCTGTTCTAGAGAGGAGCAACGCGTTGCCTCCAAGATTTTGTATGGCTGGTGAGAGGAGAGAAAAATGGCTTCTACTTTTCAAGGCTTGATTAACAGACCACTCTTTTTGACTAAACTATAGAACCATGACCAGAATGGACAGTCACATATTTGGTGGTGGTGGGGGGTGGCATTTATTATGTCAGTAAGTTTACTATACATCCTAACCATCACAGAGTTGCATGTGAACTTGGTAGGAAATGTTTCCATGGCCCGACTCTTTCTTCCTGGATCTGTCACTCACTTGTCACATCCAATCTGTGGGCATTATTTATGTAGTGCTAGCAGTGCTGGGGCTTCTGCTTCCCCATTTCAGGAACTGGCAAAAGCAGATAACCAGGCAAGTTGAGCCAACCAAAGTGCTCATCAGAATCATACTGGCCAGGTCACACTGTCCCCAGCTGCAATACGCTGGCAACTGAAGCAAACACAATCGCTAGTTGACATTTATTGAGCACTTGCCATGTGCCAGGAACTATGAAAGCCTTACTTGGATTATGATATGTAATCCTCACAACATCCCAATGAGGTAGGTACAAAGTTAATTAAGTGGTAGAGCCAGGATTCAAGTCCAGGTCTATCTGACTCTAAAGCTGATGTCCTTTCAAATACACACAAGCCTTCCTGATTAATTTATTTAAAGAGATCTTTGAACAGCCTTTTGCTACAGCTGGTTAGCACTAAGTTAAACATCAAAGTATGTCGAGCCTATGTCATTTACCCCTTGTTATTGAAAGTCTTTTTCAAATGGCTTAGGCTACTTTCCTGCCTTATTAATGAATGTACTTTCTGGGATAGATTTGAATTTTTTGTTGTGATCAAAGGTCTCACACTATCCTGCACGAGGAATATTGAAGGAAAAGGTAATTATGCTACAAATGAACTCATCCTCCAGCATACTCTACTAAAAGCCATTTTTAGGAATTCATTCTGACATCAGTTTATGCTTTCGTCATTTGTCTTTTTCTACAAAGAAGCAATTGCACAGAGAGAGAGAGAAAGCGAGAAAGCAGTCAGTCATTTTAATGCTTTGGTTTGTCACAAGTTTTTGTGGTATTAGACTTGTTCTAACAGCTAAACTAAGGAACGACTGACATCATATCACATAAAACTGCAGTGATTATTTGAAAAGTCAAATACTTGGCCATTTGATTGCTATGTTCATACAGCATACAGCCATTTGGAAGTGAAAGAACACCCTCTCACACACACTTTCATACACACAGAGGCAAAATAAGGGATTTTAGCAACAGTCACAGCCTACCGTCTTAGAAGCAATGCATGGCTCTCAATTAGAGGAAATGGTATAATCACAATATAATATGCAGGACTCTGACTCCCGTGATGAACACAGAAACAGCTGAATCCGAACCTAAAACTGCTCCATGCTGAACCCATACAGAGCAAGCAAGATTTCACTTTATCTTTCTAAGGCAGAAAAGTTTTTCATTTGGCTCCTGCCAGCCAAAAGCAAAGGGGTGTCAGTATGTTTACTTTATTTATGAAGCTATGTGCTCCTGACTGCTCCCATCTAGACACTGCTGAATAGGTAAACAGGTCTATTCTCTATGAGATGCTTTTGGCAAAGACACATTGGAGTCAGTCTTCCTGCGACATCTGTGAGCAGGCTCAGCCCCAGGTAGATCTGAGAAGTGAGCAAGGTTTGATTTGGTCATGTCATATCCCATTTCTGTACACCTTAGCCCCCATTTTAATATCCCTCCTTTTCCCTGGCTTAATTCATGCAAGCCATCACTTATAGTACTTAATTCAACATTTATAGCATCATCTACCAGGCACTGTGCTTGGGTGCTCTGCACTGGCCCTGTAATATTTATGGCCTTTGCTAATATTTGAAAACTGGACTTAGTCCTTGTCATTCCCTAGCCTGAGCCTACGTGAAAAACATCTCAGACTGAGAGGAGTGATCGATTTCCATCATCATCTCAACTGCTTGCAATCTAATTTTTAAATGGATGCCTCTGAATGTTATACACACACACACACACACACACACACACACACACGCTCTCTCTCTCTCTCTCTCTCTCTCTCTCTCTCTCTCTCTTCATCTCCTCAGCCTTGGTTGGCTGATTTGAGGGAGAATCGCTGTAGTGATCCATGAGTTCTCTTTATTGCTTCGTTGATGAAGGAGTATATTAGAGGCTTGAGATAGCTCAACAATGATGTTGAGAAAGTGTGACTGTCCAAACACAATCAGAGTGATGTTATTTTGGAGAAAAAGTGAAGCATCTGAGAAGTGTGTGCTTTTTCCTTTCATCATCGCTACTGCTATATTTTTTTAAAAGCGGGATGATTCTAATTTCTCCAGAAAGTCGCCGTTTTCACAGTGGTTGGCCGAGCCCACCTATGCAGAGAGAAGAGCACTCGGCTGGACATCCTGAAGCCTGGCTCCTGGCCTCTCTTGGTGTGATTAGCTCAAACATCTTGCTCTCCGTGAGAATTGTAGCATACATTACAGTGGAAAGAGCATTAGACAACTATTAGAAATCCAGGCTTCTAGGTTGCCCTCTGCTAGTAACTAGATGTGTGGCTTGTGGAAAGGTACTTACCTTTCTTGAGTCTTAGTATCCTTATCTGTTCAGCGAAAGAATTAGTCTCATGTAAAGTATGAAAATGCTCTGATACAAAATGAACATTATAAAAGCTCTTTGTGGCTACTGCGCATGCTCAGCTTTGACAGTTTAAGTGCTTTCTAGCGACAATCCAGTGGGTCAGCAAATGGATTAACTGTGGCCTGCTGTGTTGGCCAGAATAACAGGTTCACATTACCAAAGGGAACCATATGTGAGGCTAAATGCAGTGGCCTGGCCTGGTTGGTCATGGGTCAACCTCTGCAAAACCTATGCTTTCTGACCTCAGTGGTACAGCTCCACGCTGATGTGTTTTTTTCTTTTTTTTTTCTGTCTTCTCAATTTGGCTCACTGTCGGCATACAAGAAACTGCTTGCACCTCCCTGAAAGTCATTGCCAGGGTAGTCTGGCTCTGCTGCTCAGACATATCCCATTCCATCTGTTCCTCCCTGAAACAGAGGGCTGGCTACCCAGCTTCAGATCCAGGCAATGAAATAGAGCAAGCAGAACTGACATAACTTTTAAGCTGTAGGTTTCCTAAGCTACTCAGCATGCGACACGGAATCTCAGTAGGCTCCAAATGGATTGAAAGATGGAAAAAAGGTGGAATTAGTCATTCAATTTTAGCTTGACCCAATCCACAAGTCCTACGTCTTCTGTCCAACACACAGGATTGTGTCCACCTGAGTGACAGACCTGCATTTTCTTCCTCTGACCTAGCCTTGCTACATGAGAGGTAAGTGGATAATATTAAAGGGTTCACAGGTCACTTCTCAGGGCCTTCATCGATAGCCCCACATGACCTCTTCCCCATCCAACTCAGGCATTAGTTAGGGGAGACTTTTTGGCTCTAAAAGTACCCTATGATGACCTCATTGTAGCACTTAAACACCACATTATCATCCTCTGTCTCTCCTGCTAAGACTGTGAGCTCCTTGAGAGCACCTATTATATCTTATACTTATCTATGTGGCCCCAGAGTCTAGCACAGTGGCATAAAGTAGATGTTTGATATGTTTTAGTTATTATTACTATTACTATTATTGGTGCCAAAGGAAGTTTTCACCAAAATTGTTCATTTGGAGACCTCAGGTGGGCACACTACAATCCTCTCTCAGTCTCCATTTCCTCATGTATAAAATAGAAATATTTATAGTGCTTGTTTCATGAGCCTTTGGTGGGTGAGGATTAATGAGACAAAATGCATCAAGTGCTCAGTACACAAGTTGACCCACAGTACAGCACTCAACACGTATTATTATTATTTTCAGGCATGATGCATATGTCATGCGGCTTGACTTTTGCATTTTTTGTTTCTTTAAAAAAGAAGAGATGCAATTTCTTTTCAGAGAGGAAAAGAACTCTCCTTCTATCTCCCAGCCTGTATCTGGCCTCAAAATCACCTAAGAGAAATTCTTTTTTTTTTTTTAAATTTCAGAATATTAGGAGGGTACAAACATTTTGGTTACATAATTTGCTTTTGTGTGCCCATCACCAAGATAGCGTGCACTAATACCTTTCGTAACAACCTGGATGGAACTGGAGACTATTCTTTTAAGCGAAGTATCGCAAGAATGGAGAAATTCTTAAAAACTGCTCCATATCCCACTGTGATTAGGTCAAACACCATCAGAAAACTCAGCAGAGTAGCACCCTCCATGCTGCTGTTGTAGAAATGCAATACGGGGAAAAGCTCTGGGGTGCAAACGTCTACCTATCCCCTCCTTACCATGACACACGCCAAAACCAAGGAATTGCATAGACGGTAGCAGCAGGAACTGCAAATCACAACTCTGTTTGAACTAGGGCACAGTGCCTAAACATCCAGAGACACTGTTCTATAAAGTGTGAAAAATGCCCTTCTGAGTCTCACTATATCCATGGAAGGTCAATACTGTTCCTGTTGAACAAGATATCCTGAGAAGGAGAAAATGTGCAGTGACAGAAAAAAAAAACCCACTCAAAACCCAAAATCCTCCTGAAAAGTGATAAGAGGTAAGTGAGAGGAGAGACACAGTGCAAGGGAACCTGGCACATAAATCCATGAAGAGTATATGGGAAAACTTTTAATTTTTCACTAATCACCAACAAAACAATGAAGCATTAAAAAGCACTAGCTCAATCTGTAAGTCACTATACATGGCAAATAAAAGCCACTTCGCTCAGAGTATGCGAAGAGGGAAGCCCTTCACCATGGCAGAAGCTTGGGATGTGTCCAAATATAGCAAGTGTGATATAGATCATGTTTATCTACTTAAGAATGTATTTATTCAGGTCTCCTGCTGTTAAAAGCCTGAGTATAATATTAGGTATGCATTTTCTATGTCATCTTAACTCAAATGCTACCAACTGCTCCTTTTGTGCCTCACACTGAGATTCCTCACTCAAAAGGTACGAGTGAGCTCCAGCAAAACCAAAAAGAAACAAAACAATGCCCCTTTTGAAATACAACATCGAATCACAAATATCAGTAATTGTACATCAGGGTCTAATAAATGGAGATTGTGCCCTGCAATTGTCAGTGTACCAACAAAGGTAGGTACAAGGTGCCCAGACAGGGTCTGCCATTTCCGCAAGCGTGGAGTTAAAAGCAATTCTCCGATGCCATCTTTGTTAACTGAGAGTGCACGTTAACCATGAATTGGGACTAATTTGAAAACATTCAGCTGCTTGGGAATGTGTGCATCAATTCCCTTCCTTCGTAATTTATACAGCATTTTGATTGTGGTGTTCAGCAATAAATAACTGAAATGAGTTCTAACTGCTCAGAGATTTAGTCTTATGTCTTCACTGCCATTTTTTATATTCTCCAAGATAGCCCACATTCAACTTTATATGCAAACCTGAAATGGTATTCAGGAGGAGAAGAGAAAAAGGCAGCCAATAGATCTTTCACTTTGGGAATTGAATATAAGATCATATTCAAAGTGCAGCATTTACAGTCCAATGCTGAATACATAAAACATATGACCATTACAAATTCACCTTTCATTGCAAAGCCGTGCTCTTGTAGTGACATATCTTACTGCTAGATTAGAGCTTTTAGCATGATGAAGGCATCTTTCATCTTCACCTAGATGCAGGTCGGGTGCTCTCTCTGGGCTGTGTTCACGCCTGTCACAATGCCCCACAGCCTGGAGAGATAGCTTACAGAGAACCCAAGTCATTCACTGAAGGGCTGCAGCCATATCGAAGGGGAAATGCCTAATTGGAGGTATTTCATCTGTACAGGATCACACTGCCTCAGATTTCCGTGCTCTGCAGAATCCAAAGGGAGAGATCAGCCAGTGTTGTCTTCCGGAACAAGCCCAAGGAGGTAAATCCAATATCACAAATACTCAGCCAATACAAGTTTGGGTAATACCAGAAAGACAGTTTCATGTGGGACATGGTACTAGGAAATGAATACACATAGCATGTAAATCAGTGATATGGCTCAAACATAAATGTACTTAAACCAGGAATTTATGGAATGGTTTACCAGGTTCTTCTAACTCAACCCTAAACCTTGATGTATGGATCAAACGCAGACTTTCATGGATTTTACAAATCATAAAATGATTAATCGGTGTTGCTGCTTCTTTTTTCTTTAATATTTAAAACTCATAGTACAAATATTGCATTGCACTTATAGACTTCTGCCCTTGACCTTCACGGTCAGTCCTAAGTTGTCTTTCCAAAGTCATCTCCCAACTTTCCCATCCTTCTCCTCCCTCCCTGCTTAGTTCCTCACGCACCCAATATTACCGACATATGTCTCGTTTCAATTCCCCAGTGACTAGCTCAGTGTGAGGCACACACAAGGCATTCTGCAAATCTCTGTTGAATGAATATGAATGAATGATAAAATGAGGACAGCACAAGGCTTTTTGATAGCTATGTCGGATGTACAGGAGCACTTTTCACTTACTTCCCACTCTTAGATGTGTTCCGGGCCTTTGAGGATGATGGAGAGTTGGCACCTGGGTTAGTGTTTGGAGAACCCCGTCTATCTTTACTATACCCACAGAAAGAATAGAAAAAATATATACAACAAGGACCACAGAGACAAAAAGCAATTAGTCACTTCATTTAAAGACTTTCAAGGTCAGCCTACCTCTCTCTCTCTTCTCTCTCTCTCCTCTCTCTCTCCCCTGTAAAAATAAAGCATGATCTTATCCAGTGGTGTCCTTCAAAGGTAAAGAGAGTGGAAGCCATTGGTCAAGTTCAAAGAAAGCTATCCTTTTGGCATTCAAAGCCTGAGCTCATGGATTCCATTAATGATAGCACCACAGCCCAGGCGCCAAGGGAGGCTCTAGTAAAAAAAAAAAATATATATATATATATATATATAAAATAACTACTCTTTAACATAAAAGCGTTTATTTCCAGATGCTGAGTTCTCTGCATTACATGTTCAGTTCTGAAGCTGCTGACTCTTAGTGAAGTACGTGGATGCCAAATGACTTCTAAAAGTCTTTGGGAGATACTATCAGATTAATTAATAATTTTCACTCATAATGTTACATGGGAAGGCCATGAATTCAGATATTCTTTCAGGAGAAGCACCACCTGCTTCATGAGTAATTGAATTTAAATCTCCACCTTCAATAACTCCACAGCTTATGTCAAACCTTGGAAACAATTACGAAATAAATCACAAGGAAGGTCTGTTTAATCTCATCAGGTTAATAAACCCAGACAAATTAATCACCTAAAGGTAAACAAAAAGGAATAATTGATTGGAGTCTTCTTGATTACTTTATTCTATTTCCTTTATCAAACTATTTTACCATTATCTTCAATTCAGCCGCTCTGCCTTGAAATTATTACTTTACTTCATTTTCAGATTTCCATGGAAACCAATTCAAAGCCCTTCTCTCCACTTGATGATGTGTGGAATTATTTATCCCGATTTCATCAGAAAGATTTTTTTGTTAGGAAGATCTACGTCAGCAGAATCTTTTATAAAAAGTGAAGGTAAAAAAGAAAAAAATGCGTATCATGGCTTATAATGTGTATAATAGAACCTTCCAGTGGCACAGAATATTGACTCAGAAAATGTCAAAGAGCTTTCTCGATATTGATGAACCTTTTAAGTACCTCTGAAATAGGTGTCTGCAAAGTAGCTGTATTTATATGCGGGGTGGGCTGGGGGGTTCACAAAAGATATTCTGCCACACACCCATCAGTTTCAAATGAGTACGTGGATGTGATTGGAACAAGAGATAATCATGGGTTCCTGGTGATTGCAAAGGTAATAAAGATGTGTGTAGGCACAGATAAAGGCTGTTCGGGAAGAATCAGACAGACAGTAACAGTTCCAGTAGTTATCACTCAGTGTCTAGAAGGTCCCAAAAGCAGCTCTTTGAAGTGGGAGACACCCAGGCGAGCTCTGATTCTGTTGCTGGGGTGGGTAGCCCTGAAGAGAGTGGGCACACATTCCACCCTAGAGGAGGTGGCGGAAACAGGTTGGGATGAAGTGCTGGGATTCCTGTTCAGTGTAAGGACCATTTCTCTGTGCTGCTCACAGACTCACCAGAATGTGAGTCACATTATGACTTCGTGGCAAAGGATATTTTAGGGACCTGGGACGTGGGACCATACCAGCTATCCTGTTTACCAGAACCAAGCTTGGAAACTAAGCGATAATACTGAACGATTAAACAAAAGACTCTAACTCACAAGAATTCGAAATTGTAGCTTTCAGAAGTTAGTGCAAAGGACGCAATACGTTATGTGTTGCCAAATACAAGTGGGTTTCTACTTCCTCACTTCCACACCCTGGTCATTGGCCACTGAGCCTTCCTCCTCCTAGACCCTCTCACTTAAACAGTAGGCAGTGGGAAACTTGACTGGACACGTTCAGAAACAAGGGATCTTTTGATGTGTCTCCTGCACATTACTAGGCTCAGAGCATGTGGTCATTTAAGTCTTCTGAGTCACTAAGCTCAGGCATCCACATGCTTTTGAAAAAAAGTACACCCATCCCCAGCGCTAAATTCCCACATCAGGGCCCTCCATAATCTGCATTACAAGTGACCCGTTTAAACTCAATGCATGGCACTGCGGGGCACCAGGGAAAGCTGGCAGCTGGCAGTGGCAGCCTTATTATTGTTAACTGCTGCTCTGGAGGGCGGGTGGTCCTGGAGCAGTGGTCCTGGAGCAGTAGTCCTTTAAAAGATAGGAATAAGGACCCCTCTGACCTACTGCCAAATCCTGCAAATGCGGCTGTCTCTGCGGAGAATAAAAACAAAAACATTCCCAGGAATAAATCACACAGTGAAGGTAAATCACATAAGTACCAACACTAGGGGTGAAGGTAATCAAATAACTCAAAATTTTTGTTCTGTGCAAATTACAGACCCATTAACAGCGGCGCAGTGTTTCTGAAAGTGGGGGTGGGGGACAAGAAGAACTTGTGGCAGGCTTAGATCCTAAGAGCTTAATTTCGTAGATATACTAATGACTCGTATAGAGAGATTTGCTGAACATTGACAGGCAAAGTCCTCATTCCTGCCCAAAGGTCCAGGCTGGGTAGATAAGCCTGGGCAAGATGTTGTAATTCTGAAACCTTGAGACAGAAGGAGATCTAAAACAATGATGCCAGGGACCCTGAGTTTTCAAGAAGTGCCCCATGAGAGATAAAGAGAAAATACTGCAGCTGCAGATGGCCTGGGAGCCCCAAAGATCTGGAAAGACATGGGTCAAAGACCCAAAGATTAAGATACTGCCCAAAACCCCCATCACTGAAACATCCGGCAATCCCAGGGATTTACAGGAATAAACACTGCCTATTTCTAGGATATAAATATATAATTTGGGGTATACGAGACTGGTGAGGGGCCAACTTGAATTAGAGTTTCTAACCTACATATCTGAAAGAGCCCTATCCCAGTTGTCCTCCTTTTGATCTGTCTGTTTCTAGAACACCTGTCAAACCTCTTCACTTTCATCTCTTCTTTGAGTTGTAATCTCAAAGACTGTGGCCTGAAATCCCTGAGGGGATGATCCAGTCTTCTTCCACCCCACCCGAGTAGTGTCCTTCCTCTTCTTTCCTCCCTCCAGTGCCTCAATAACCAAGCCTCATCAAAGGCCTATGAAAATAATTCCAGGTGAGTTTCTGATAGCAAAAGTTAATGAGTGCCAGCTTCCTTCTGTCTACCTGATCAGCTGTCTCTATCTATCAAGAAAATCTTTTCCCACAGGCTCCATAAATGTCTCCAACACTACAAACTTGAAAAAACAATCCTGTGGTATTATGCACAGTGTATTCAGGTAGGAAAACTGTGACTAACTAAACTCTTCAGCAGTGTTTCTGATTGAACAATTTGATGCTGAAATGGTATCCAGTGTACTTAAACCAAAATGGCAATCAGATCCACTCTGATCTAGATTTTTCTCTTAGGTCAGAGAGGTACTTGTGGGAGAATTTAGTGGTTTAAAACGCACTCTACTCACTTTCTTGATGCAAAAACTTCTGCATTTCCTATAGTACTTTGTATGCTCCTTTTGAAATTAATTCATCTCAGACCCCATGAAAAATAGTTGTGCTGCTGCAACTACAAGAGTACTGAAATTTTAAAAGTTAATTTTCTGGGTCCTAAGGAATTGAAATTGTATTTCAGAAAAGAGGGCTGGGAGATAATACTTATTGTCTACATATCTCGTATTGTCTACATATCTTTTAGCATGTGGTGCTTTATAGTGTTGCTTATATTTTATGGTTTATCAGTCTTTCCAACTAGCTTTTAGTTGGGCACTCAAAAAACACTTGTTGAACAAATAAATGAAAAGGCTGCATGTGGACCCAGTGGAAAGAAGTGTCATAACTATTATATCAATGTCTGGCATGGGCGTGAGAGAAGGAAGGAGTAACACATGTCACATGTCTTCCATCCGTGCAGAGGAATGCTCTGGGAGAACTGGATTCTAGTTACTGATGGTTGATCATCATGTGCATCACAAAAACAGGTGAGTTTAGAAAGGATTCTCCAACAAGCTGGCTTGGATGGTTGAATAGTGCCTCTGAATAATAAATAACAACAAGGCTACTGCATTCACATAGCTCTTAATGTTTCCCAGTGGGTGTTTTTGTAAGTGATAACTGACATGAAACCCAGGCTATTGCTGAGGAGTTGTTTTAAGTTTTTTTAGGGGAAATCATGGCTACTCTTTGTTTCCTAAAGATAACTCTTGGTTGGCTTCTGAATGCTCCCAAGCTGAGAAAATGCACTTACAATGTATAGATTCTCCCAGGGATAGCAGCTCATCTAGTCTGCCTTCCAAACAGGTGCTTGAGTCCCCTCTACAACAGATACACCACGTGGGCATCTTTTGAAAAGCTTTTAAATCATGATTGCTTCCCCATAAAAGCCTGCTTTTCTCTTTTCCAAGAGGCTCCCGTTTCTGAAGTATTTTTGCCCTTGTTCTGTTACTGGGCAAGACAGCTCTTCAAATATTGATTTCCTTTAATTAAAGCTGATGAGACTTCTGTATTTCATTTTTCTATCTTGTTAGGTTATGTCCTGAGTGGTTTCCTTTCTTTGCTGCAAACTTTTTCATTTTCATTTCTTTTACTTGAGGTGTCTGAATTAGAGTCCTTACCCCATTAAGCATCCTCTGCCCATTATCTGTGTTTCTGTTCATCATCTAGCAAAGAAAGTTCAGTTCACTAAGATGCGCTTTTCTTTAGCTTTCTACCCTAATTTCCCTTTGCCGAACTATGGATACTGACTGAGGATTTTAGAGGAGAAGGGAAAAGCTCATCTTTATTGCTATGAAGCCCAGCGTAACTATGATCTCTTAGAGGCAACCTCATAAGTTCAAAGCTTTTATTCAGGAATCCCAGGTTGGAATCCCAGCTGCCAGCAAGGCATTTAACTTCTTGCTGTCTTAGGCTTCTTATCTATAAAGCAGAGGGAATTAAACTGATCAGGTAAACCATTCACAGAGAAGCTCACAGTTACTTTGTAATTACAAAGCTCTTGGAAAAGGCAGCCAGGGCACTCACATTATCTTGCCCTCTCCCCTTCCATTAACTTTTCACTCTAAGAGCTCACCACAGGGCATCAGGGACTGGAGCAATGAGCTCATTGATTATTGTTGCTATTTTGCTCTCTTCACATCTTGGCACATGCTGTTTCTGCCCAGGGAGTGGCAGTCACATCCCCGAATGCCTCACTGGGATCAAGAAAGTACATAAGTCAGTTCCTAAATTATATTATTTTCGCATTTAAGCGTGGACCTTGGTTACAGACTATCAGAGGCCAACGGAACTGTGTTTTACAGTTATAAGTGGTATCGTGAAACTATTGTATTCACATCCAGCTCTGGGCTCCTCCATTAGATCAGGGTTGAGAAGCAAAAATCATAGTTCTGGGATTGGATGGTTTGTGGGTAATTGAGACGAAAATATGATGGGAGCCTGGGCTGGAATGGTAGTTATGGAGGTGAAAAGAAAGAAACCATGTCCAGCATATCAAAATAAAATATGACACAACTTGGGGGTTGACTACATCTGGGGAATGAGAATAAACTCTAAATGAAAGCTGCTGAGAAAGTTTGGAAGTTGGGTGACTGGGAAATGAATTTACTCTGCCAGTGAAAGAGACAGGTCACTTGGGAGGGGGACCTGGGCTAGAGGAGATGATGATGAATTTGGTTTGGAGCATATCGAGTTTGGGTGTCGATGGACAGTGTCTGGCAGGCAATTAGAGAGATGGCGTTGGAGCTCAAGAAGAAAGACAGGGTCAGATGTACAGTCATTGCTCTGAAGTGGTACTCAAAGCCATGAAGATAAGTAGTGAGGCCCGATGGGACAGTGATCCATTGTAATTAAGGAGTGAATGTTTTGGGAGGTATCCCATGCCAGAATCTGTTTCCTTCCACCCCAGTTTATGAGGATTTACAAGTGTGTTACAAAGACTTATACACCAGGGGTCCAAGTAAAAGAGCCTGAGCCAGTTAACTTAGTTATGTAGAGATCAATGCTAAGGTTAATGAGGGAAAGTGCAGGCTGTTCCTTGTGTGGGCCAGTGGCTTTCTTTATCCCATGCCCATAGCCTGCTTCTCCCAATTCTCCTAGCCCAGCCGGATTGCTGATTGATGACAAGGCGAACTGGATGCCAAAAGGTGGGTGCCAATCAGTGTCAACTATTCCCATTCCAAAAACACCTTATGAGCCATGATCTTATAAACACCCACGCTCTTGTCACCTTGGTGGAAGGAGGACACCCTGGCACGTAGGCAAAATTGGGCTTTAAACCTTGGCTTCACTTACAGTTAACATCTTTCTTTTTGCTCCTCTTTACCAAGGACTAACCAAACATTAGAGACCTTACCTCTGCTGGTATTAAAGTCCACTATTTTTCTGTATCATTCCCTTCCCTTTTCCTGTTCCCAGTCTCTGCACTGTGTCTCACTAACTGGCACCCTCAGCCACCCTCTCTTAGCATCCTGGGTGGTACAGGATGCCATAGCCTAGTAACATCACCACAGTTAGGATGGGAGCAATCTGTCTGGGAGCAAATCAAGGGATTTGTCCTTGAAGAGCCAAAGTGCCCCAGGCTTCCTGAGTTGAGTTTAGTGCATTAGGACACTGGTTAGGGACCTATGAACATTACCTTTCCCAAATTGCAGTAAGCTTTGGTTGTTAGCCCTAGCTCTGCAACTTACCAACTGAATCCTTTAATGTCTCTGTGTATCAGTTTCCTTGTCTGCCAGTCCTCCTTCTTAAAGCTATTATATAGTTTTGAAAATTATAAAATATTAACCAATTCATTCACTCAGAAAACATTTAATGTGCGTTGCTTGTATGCCCTTTACTTGGGGATACAATGATGAGCGTGACAAGGTTCCTACCCTCAAGTGGCCCAAAGCCTAGTGGAGGAGGCAAGCCTGTTAACAGATACATAGTGAAGCAATGTACCAAGAGGAATAAACGAGTGTGAAAAAGTGCCAGGGAAATAAAACAGGGAAACACTGCCTATGCTTGGGGGAATCCAGAAAAGCAAAGGTAAAATTGAGTTACTATTATGAAAATTATGTTTCGTTTGTGTCAAAAATCTGTAAATCAGAAAGAAAACTATGGGTTTTGAAAATTTTCACAAAACAGAATGAAATTATGCTTATCCTTAGTTTGAAACACTTATCTCCCAACAGTGGCTCATAGATTTAATCATACAATAAAGAACCTGGAGTATTTTTAAAATGCAGATGGTAGGGCTTGGCCCCCAGAGTTTCCTATTCAGTAGGTCTAGGATGGGGCCTGAGAATTTACAATTCTAACAAGTTCCCAGGTGATGGTGATATTGCTTGTCTATGGCCCACACTTTGAGAACCACTGCCTCACAAGAAGCATGAAACAGCCATGCTTGGTGGAAATTGAGAGAGAACAATCAGCTGTATGCGTTTTCCCTGCTTTTCAGACAACACAGTTAGAATTAGCTGGATGAAGTGGCCCCCACTGTAGGGCTCCTGAAGCAGGAGAGACAAGGATGAGAAGGGCAGCTGACACCCATCTCTGGAGAAGCTCCTCTTTCCTGAGAAGTGGCAATTACTGCAAACACTACAGAGTCGAGCTCAATAGCAGGTGAGACAAAAATTGGATCTGACAGCATTAATTGAGCCCGAAGTTCTATTTACTGAAAATGATCTGGCATAATTAAAAATTCACAACTGAAGCCTAGTTGGTGAACATTATACATTAGGGAGTCCCCAGAGTAGGCCAGAAAAGTCTCAGTGAACTTTTTAAGAAAAGCCAAAGGAGCCAACTGCTTTGGCAGGAGTTAGCACACGGAGAAAAAAGAAGTCAGTCCATTTATTTCCAAGTGAGATTCTGACTTTATCCTACAGAATGATATGAACCAATAATGTTGGCGGTGGGGAGAGATTCATTTCCTTTTACCTGGTGAATAATCACTTTGTTTTAACTTTCTATTTAATATGTTCTGATGGGATTTTCAAGAATGCCCACTCTGCCTGCACATTGCATATTAACTTCTTTGAGGACAAGGGCAAATTGTGTTCTTATCTGTTCACAATGTCTCTTATAACATTTTTCACATAGAAGGTTTTCAATACCTGCTGACAGCCATACCTGATAAATTTGGTTTCTAACATGTTTATTGAATTGAATTAACTGACTGACACATTTTATGTTAGAGGTTTATTAAGGGGGTCACATGGCTTTGGTTTTTTGTTCAAATTACTTAGGTCAGATCACACTGCATGCCTATTGCAGAACCACTTTTGAGCTCCAGTGCCCACAGATATGAAACTCGAGTGAAAAAACAGTGGGAGCTAGCAACTTTGGAGAATGGCACTGCCAGACTAACTGGAGGAAGCCCTGGTGTTGTGGAAAAATCTCGGGCACTGAAATCAGGCAGAGCTTGGGTCATATTCTGACTTTGTGGCAGCCGGAAGATGTTGGACAAGTTAGGTCATTGAGGCAGGGTTGGTCCTACCTAACTAAGACCTCTGATCTTGACACTGGGGCTTAGGGCACCAATTCTCTAGCTACATGTTGTTGTCCTAAGACAAAAGCATTCAAATATCTCGTCGCTGAAATTGGTGTCTTAAGTGCTTTCTAAGGAGACAGATGTATCCAGGATTTAAAAGCGCATCTGGCTCCTTAGAAAAGAAATAGAAGGGCCATGTCAACAAGGTGTGGAAAATGCTTTCTGGGCAGCAAGGAAGGAAAAGTTCCCCCAAACTATGCTCCCATGTGTCTGTTAACAGCACTGAGCCTCTAAATCAAAGAGTTTTACAATTTTCATTTGTATTTACAGACACAGTTAAAACTTGAAACTATTTTCATTTTTAAAACTGCTCAGGCATCACACATTTGTTTGAACCTATGTTATTTCTAAGTAGGGTCTCCTCTGCAAATGTTATCTGTTCTACAATTGGTATAGACTACTTTTAATTTTCCCTTCCTAATGAAACCCAATAGTCAAGCTTCTTTCTGTTGCGTTGCAATTTGGAAAGCTGAGCATTATTTTAGTGTGCATGCTCACAGAAGATTAAAATTCTGACAATTCATGAAAACAAAGCACATCTTGTTCCATATTACCCACTAATCACTGTTGAATGCTAGGCCTTGTATAAATTCATAACAAATACTTCTCTTCACATACATGAGTTTTTAATAACAATCTAGTTAATCCCAAGACACTTCACTGGGCCAAAGACTGAGGCTCTTTATTGACCCCGCCCTAGACAAGGGAAAGACTCATAGAAATATGGAGCTGGAAGGCTCTTTAAAGATAGGAAAGTAAGGTTCAGAGAGAAGAAGGGATATATCCTAGGAAAGTATCCAACAATGCAAGATTGACTTGATAGAACTTGGCAGGCATAAAGCAAACAGGGCCATAGTCCCCATGGAGTACAGAACAAGGCAGGGAGGCTTGGAATCAAAGATGATGTAACACAAATGAATTGTGACTCCATTTGCCAATGTAAGTAGTGCAAGGAACATGGGCAGCCTTTTCGGGGTGGTATGTGGAAGGAGATGGCATGTTCAGTTTTGAGCTATGTTGAGTTTTGTGCACCTGGTACCCCCAGTGAGATGTTTGGTTAGCAATGAGATATATGGATACAGAACTTAGCTGGATATAGAAATCTCAGTGAAAGAATGGTTTTCCAGAGATTTGAGAGTCTGTGGTAGTTGAAACCCTTAAAGTAGAAGAGATTCCACAGGGAGCGTGTGTAGCATGAGAAGAGAATAGCTCAGGAAGAACATTAAGAAGTACAGGCCAGAGAGGAATAAGTGGGCTCCTGCAATCCAAGGGAAGAACTGGATCTGGGGGCGTGAGAATTCCACTCGTAAGACAATCATTTGCTGATTATATGATAAAACTGTCTTGGGTTTCTAACCACTGCATGTTGCTTTCTCCTAGTGCACTTTTCTGATTAGTTGTGGTTTTTCATCACTCATGCTATCCTTTTATCACACCAAGGAGCCTTTAGATCACATGCAACCTGTTCTCATCAATTCCTGGCAAGAATGATCTGAAATATGCTGAAGGAGGAATCTTGTGCCAAACAAATCCATAATTACGGGCTTTAGATATATTTTTTCAGTCTGGCCTTATTTATTGCAACAAAGGTCAATAAAACAAGAAACTGTTTTAGTGCCTCAACTAAATGCAGTAACTATGCTAAAGTTTATGCAAATATGGCTACAATCTCCCAAAGAAGCAACTAATTTGCTTTTAATTATTTCTTCCTGTTTGTTTCCTCTATTATGTGCAAAATCATAAAGGGGCCTTATTGCTCTCAATTTGGCTTCAAAACTTCAAGAAAATCTTGGCTCTGGTATAATCAGAATTTAAGTCAGTCTCATGCCAAAACTCACTTGTTTAACATGTGGGAAGGCCTCAGCTTCCTGAGAGTCATGATATCATCTCTGTCACCTTTTTTGTAACATAGGATCTGGGCTTGGAAACAATGGTACTCTGGTTCTCCGCAGCCACTAAACAACCAATTTCTTATTTAATAAACTCTTTAAAACTATGCAAACCAGTGTCCATCCACTTCTCTACAGTGAGCACTTCAATCACAATTCAAGACATCACTTCTTAGCTTAGAGAAAATGGAGAAATGTAGAAAACTACAGCGATAAAAACATGAAAGTCAGAACTGAAGCTTATTACCAAAAACATGTAAAGTCTAAATGAAATAAAGAGCAAAGTCTTTGTGGAGAATGTCCTCATTGTTGATCAGGAGCAGATGCTACTATGAGAAGGGCCTGCCCTATCTCTGACCTCCCTCAACCTTGGTGCGAAAATGGCTGTCTTCACTCTGTTACTGACACAATCTGTGAAGGGAAGCCCTAAGTGGTAAAACATATTAAACCATTCCCAGACCCCTCTCAATGGAGGATGTATGGGTCTGGACAACTCAGTGGTAAGTTTTAGAGAATGATTCTATGTGAGATAAGCAGATAACTTAAGCTGTGAAGGGCTAGAACCTTCATTGGGGCTTAAGAATGTTAGTCTACCATCATGCTTTAAGGAAGCATACCAGTCCTTCAGATTGCATCTCCAAGGAGAGGACCCTGGCAGTAGCACAGAACATTCCAACCAGGGAAAGCAGAGTTAGCACTTAAAGGGAAAACGATGGGATCTATCTCAGGGAAATCCAGAATTGGGAGGAGAGGCACCCAACTAGCTGCCTAAAAGGGATATAAACAATCCTTTGTGGCTTGGGGGCAAAAGAAATGGGCTTTAAAATGCTGTCCAATGCTTATCCTGAAATTCTTAGAATTATGGATTTTTGTGACCTCATCTACTCTATGCTAATTAATTTTTCCTTCTTTTTTTTTTTTTCCAGAATGGTTTATTAAGGTTACCTTTGACATTCTTAGCTTGTCTACAGTTTGTGGGAGGACAGTTCAGCTTGAAGTTTCAGAAACTCAAGGGCGAGATGAAACCCCACTGGAAGAGTATGACTGTCTTACTCTCAAAACGTTTTGCTGTTGTCATTTCTTTTTTCGAATTTCCCTTAGGAGCTCTTGCTCTACTCATCTCTTGTAGGCCTGAGTAGGAGTTTTATCTAAATTAAGGGGACATGTCCTTTACTACCCACTTACCGGGATTTCAAGACTCAAGGCACATTGTCCAACTGCCCATTGTTCTAGAGAAAGGTTATCTATGGCCTGCGGAAGACCATGGGCTGTAAGGAGCCAACAGACTTGCAGGCATGTGCCTTGACCCATCCAGTTTTGGTTTCTGGGCACAGTACAGAGCCTTTGTTTCCTGGAAACTCTATCTCTTCTGGAAGAGACTGTACCCTTCAAAAAATTAGCAGATAGAGCAGGGTCAATTTTTAATTCTGTCAAGTGATGGCCACAAACTGAAAGTCAAGTAAAACAATCAGTAATTGCTATACAGGTCAGCAATCCCAGTGCTGGAAGGTTCTGGTTTAAGTGGAAATTTCCTTCTTGACAGTTTTATACAACCAGTTCCAGAAATAAGATGAAAACAGAGAGATGCATGTTGCTCTATACCTCCCTGACTTATTCTGATATTTGGGGGCATTTAGAAATTACTATTCAAGATTAATATAGGAGAAAAGCATCAACTCTAGTGTGAAAATGGGAGCTGTGACTAACAGAAACCCAGTTTATTCTAAGGAACACCAGGTCAGAGGTAGTAGCATGGGCCAGGGAGAACACATATTGGTATTAGACCATCACAGACTAGGCCAGAGCAATATTTTTTGTAATTTATAACCCACCTATTACCCCAAATTTGAGGTAGCTTATCCTAAAGCACACATATAATATGACCTGGTGGGAAAACAAGATCAACGGGAAGATTTTAAAGGGGGAGAGAGACTCATTCTCAAAATCTCAAACAGCAAGATTACTGAAATTGAGTGCTGGGGTTAGCTCTGAGTTTCCTAGCAACAAAGGCCATAAGGGAAACATGCTGGGTAACAGTATTCTTAACTTCTGATAAAAAAGGAAGGGTATCATTTTGTCAGAAGAGTCAAACTTATTCCTGATGCCAAGTCTAAGAAGCACTAATTTTACAGGAGATGTAGAGGCATTCTCCACAGGACAGTGTCTTTTATATGTGTATAGTAAGAAACTTTTTAAAAAGCCAAATTGATTGGAGTAAAATTTTCATTCAGTAAAATTCACCCATGTTTACCTTTTTCATAGCAGCTGAGGATAACATGTTACAAGGTAAGCCAGTGACAGCTAAGCTAATGTGGCACAGGGGCAGCCTTTCTAGTGGTCTAAACTGATCCTGGGGAAGAGGTGAATTTGCACCAGAGACATGAATTTGAACACAGGCTTTAGAGCAGTGGTGCCCCAAACCATGGCTCATTGGACAGCAGGAAGGATTCCTCCCACTGGATCATCATGTGTCAGTGGATTTGGGGCTTTCCTTGGCAGCCCCTTCCCTAGCACAGCTCATCTACCTGGATCCTGTCCCTACATGAGCAGTTGTATCCGCTGCCGACATCCTTTGTGGAGCTAGGGAGACTCGGCCAAAGGCTGCAGAGAATCACTCTCCTGATCTCCCTTGCCCCTCTTTGTAATTATTTGTTCAGGACTTCTGGGATGTTGCTCTCTTGTCCAACTCTAGCACCTGTTCTCTTTTACCATCATCTGCTTCCACTCTCTACAATTCTCCTTCTATGCCTCCTATCAATTCCTCAGGAAGCTGTTCCTCAGAGCAGGGCATTAGGTCATCGCCTGAACTGTAAATCCAATGATTCGATCTCTTTGCAGACTTGGAGCCCACTTTTTTTTCTTTCTTGTCCATAGGTTACCAAGGAACAGAGTAAAGAAGTAAATATTTTTTCCCAAAGTCATATTCACCTATAATCAAAGGGGACACAAAAAAGGCACCAGAGCAAACAAAGAGGCTCCCTCTCTCAAGACCTTAACAAATTAAAACCCACATTAATTAATTCTTTGGCCCTTTAATTGCTCCTAGATTAAATATACTGAGATGATTTTTCATTCTGACCCGAGTTGTCACAAGCTCAATAATTCACGTAGGGAATTCTGACATCACGTACTTGGCCCTGCTTGTCTATGGAGTCAGAAGGAGTAACTCATTAGCAAGTAAGAGATATTAATTAGACTTTTGTAGATTTACACTCATGAAAGATGCTAGCTCCATCCAGATTGTTGGAAGGGGAACCACGCTCAGAGTTACTTGGCAAATGAGGAATCAATGTAGGCGGTGTGACAAAGTCTTGAAACAGATCTTTAGCAAGCCCACTAGGGACTATATTATACCCAGTGCATGCTGGTCCTCTCAAACTTGTCACCTGGAGAGTCTGTATACAGATTCCAAAGATACTGCTGGCTCTGACAACATTTCCAGAGCTTTTCCCTGGGAACTGCCTTCCTAGATAGTTAGGAGCCACATGAGAAATATCATTCACGATGGTGTAGTTGCATCTCAATTTTGGCTCCAATTATAGGTCCTAGCCTGATTATCCAATTAGTACATCATAATTACCTTCTGATGACTGACTGATTCCAAAAATCCAATCCACCCTTAAAGAACAAAGATATCTCCCAACTAAGCAGAGTCAAGAGCACAAACTACAGCTGTCCAATGTAGTAACCAACGTAGCAACTTGGAAAGGTCGAATATGTTGAAGAAATCAGCACCCTTTTCCATATATCGGCTCTGCCATTTTTGTTGAAAACAAATCTGTTGCATTCTTTTATTCACTATAGTACTTTGTCATTATTCTCCCTTTCAATAGGAATGAATCTTACTGTTAGTATTCCTAGATAACTTCTGATGAATTTTCTTAGTAGATATGGGTGAAAGAACCAGGTACCAAGCTGAAATACAACCCCCCCTTTTTTAGCTCCTCCCAACGTATGATCTTTCACTGACTTCTCCAATGGAAAGAGTTCTGCTGACAGGTGAGAAAATGGATTCATACGTCAGTGCCTTCAAAGGTCCATTAAATATAACATTATTAAAAAGCACATTAACTATCCTAACCAGTATCAGACAACAGCCAGGGAAGTGCAGGAGTTTGAAGACTAATGCAGAGTCTCAGGATGCCAAATGCAAATGTAAATCACAACCCTCACTAATTAAAACTTTGGCCCTTTGATTGCTCCTGGATTAAGTTCACAGGGGTGATTTTTCATCCCTGCCTGGGTTGACACAAGCCCAATAATTCACTCTGGCATTCTGACATCACTTGCTTGGCTCTGCTTGTCTATGAAGTCAGAAGAAGTATCTCATTAAGGAGTGAGAGATATTAATTAGACTTTTGTAAATAGCAACTCTGTATGATGCTAGCTCCTGATTTTATCTAGATTGTTGAGAGGAGTGCCACATGGAGAGTTGAAAACTGGGGTTCTTGTTCTAAGCCATCACGCCAGTCCACCAATTGATTGTTATACCCTGGTTCACACAAATGAGAAATGGAGTAAAAATAATGCAATCCTGCCACCCGATTCCACAGAGAGTCATGATGCGGATAAATGATAAATGCCAGAGTATAATAATATTAATTATTTTATAATTAAAATGTGGTGATGATTCTGGTTTTATACTCATAGCAGTATAGGCCTTATTGCACAAGTTCACAGCTCAGATCTACTGTTGTTTCAACAATAACCCACTTGCCACCTGTTGTGGGCAAAATGCTGGTGATACAAAGATGTATCTATTACATGCTCCCTACTCTCAAAGAAATTACTGAATTATAATAATGAATTCTAGGACACTCCAATGAGCCCTCTTCCTTGCCTCTTGAAACTCAGTCATAGAACATTTAGGAGAAATAAAGAAATTATTAATCCACACCAGGCTGGCTATATGCAGCCCTTATAGACCAATAGAAGTCCTCTGTCATGCTCACTGTATTCAGGGCTTTCTCTTCTTCACCAGTCTTGGGCTTCTTTGCCCTGCTGCCTGGATGCCCTCTATCCACTTGTCATCCTCCTTCTCTGGGCCATCTGGAATAGAAGCTGAGGCCAAGTGTCTGGGGGAACTCAACAGTAGGGGGAAGGAGGAGGGGTTTTGATGGACCCTCCAATGTACTACTTTCTCCTGGGAAAGGGCAAGATGATGAAAAAGGAGAGCCAGAGAGCCAGAGCTCATTTGGATGTATACATTCTGCTATGTTAAAGCAGCAGCCGCATTACCTTATAGTGTTGCTTGGCTTAATGAAGGTCCTTGCTGAGTGAACAATCATACCTAGAGGCAATATGAACACTCTGGTCCCACGAAGGACACTCTTTCAGCTGCTGAGGGAGGGGAGAGTCAATGGAGTGTGATGGATGATAGATCAATACTCCTCTGAATGAATTTCATCATAAGTGACACTCCTTTGGGATAAGAAAGGGCTGACTAGAAATCATTCAAGGTTATCAGCTTATATGATAGTTTCTAGAGTATTCAGGTGAAACATTTGGAACTTAAACCAGTGGACATGCAAAAAATCATGATGAAAGCTGCATTGTCTGTAACCTGGCCAAAGAGAAGACACCAGTCAACATTTTCGATAATCCTCATACAAATCTCCAGTCTACCAACCAGACAACAACCGATAGCTCTGTTTGATTTCAGAGAAGCCTCCTGAAATACAAATTTAAGTTGGTTCTGATGATTTTAGCAGACGAGAGAAGCCAGGGGATGGGGGCGAGGGGAAACTTTCTCCTAGACTCCACAAAAGCCCAAAGCAAAAGAACTTGGAAAACTCATGAAAAATGTCAAGATCTCCAAAACAAAATGTAATTGGAAATGTAAGGTCATAATGGTATGAAACTATTGATTCAAAGTATAAGGAACTAAAGGGAAAATTACAAAGTACAGTACTCATTAAAGTAATCTAGTTCGAAGAGGCAGTGATGGAAATCTGAAGCTGAAAGGCCTTAGCCCTCTTAGCTAGCAGAATAAATTCAATGAGGCACAGAATTCATCCTTTTTTTTTTTTTTTTTTTAGATCTAAGCTACAGCTAATACAGGTGCTCAGAAGAGGCAGAAAGCAAAAACCTGCCTTAACTATATGGGCTTCAATGACAGCTAATCAATGCAAAATATGTCTTTAAACTGCATGAGACATGATTCATAGCTTGAATCCCAACATGCAAAATGTGTCCTTCCTGACCTTCCAACACTGATCCTCAGCCCCTTCATTTACCTCCTGGGCATCTGTCCCAAGCCAGGATCAACTCTTCCTTCATCCACAGTGAAGAGATCCAGAGAGAAGCTTTAGGTAGTATTTAAATTCCTATTTGAATTCCATTATTCAAAAATGCCCTGGGAAAGCCTGGCTTGGTATGGCATTTTGGTGGGAGATGCCACAAGGAATAGATAAGTAATTAGCCAGAAATCGGTACAAATAACTGCCTGTCTCCACAGCCTGCCTAATAGGAAAGCTGTTGCTGGAGAGGTATTAGAAATGAAAATCTATAGCTTTTTTTTTTTCCTAAAATCAAATTGATGACTTAACCATTCAGGCTTTAACTGCAGCTAATCGATACAAAATGTGTCCTCAAACAGCCCGCAGACCCCAAATTGCTTGCTGCTGGTTATATGAAGCAGGTTGTTACAAAGGGCAAATGAAAACATTTCCCCTTAATCTCATTTGGAATTACTGGGAAACTTAATATTACATTTTAGAAAATTGAAACATTTGATGTACCTCCATAGAATGCAATTTATAGTTAGACAGTAAGCATAAGATTCTACTCTTCTAACTTGATTCTAAAAGTGGTTTTAGAATCAAGTGGTTAAAAGTGGTTAAAAGTGCAAGTCATTGAATTAAGTTATATGGAATCAGATTAGCCCAGTGTGTAAACTCCCTTCTGGTTAACAGCTGGGCCCCAGAGAAAGTTATTTAACTCTTTTGGATCATGAAGCTACTTCAGTTTAAAGCAGGGGTTGACAAATTCTTTATGTAAAGGGCTAAACAGTAAAAATGTTTCGATTTGCAGACTGCTATTGTAGCACAAAAGCAGCCCCAGACAACATGTAAATAAATGTGTGGCTGTGTTCCAACAAAACTTTGTTTACAGACATTGACATTTGAATTTCATATAATTTTCCAGTGTCACAAAATATTGTTCTTAATATTTTCACTTATTTGAAAATATAAAATTCTTAGCTCACAGGCCATGGGGGGGAAAAAACACGCAATGGACTGGATTTGGCCCAGGGCCATAATTTGCTAACCCCTGATGTAAAATCCTGAATTGGTAACTTCCTTCTGGAAATGAAAAAGCCTTCAGTTCCCCAAGGTGTTGACTTCCAAAGCAGAAAGCTGTTGAAGCGCTGGGAGATTCAGGTGCTTTATGTTCAAACATCAATTGTTTGCCCCAGCGAAAGTATGAGTTTGGAAAAAAGAGACATAATTTTGTTAGTTCCTCAGAAAGAGGTTTCTTCCTTAACCTCTTCCCTTCTCCTTCCTTTCTCCTTAGTCTGTACAATTTACCCTTTTTCTTCATTTTTTCCCTGTAACTACAGTTTCTTTTTAGTGTTTTTAGAATTCAAGAGAAGCATCTAGAAATCCATTATCAGCATTTATTCCTGACCTAGAATCTCCCACTGACTTGTCTCCTAGAACTGGTCACTGTACCTTAAGTCCATTCCAGTTCGGAGACAGTTTTATTTTACACACAGGATATTTCACTGTTTTTATTTGCGAATCCTTTAAGAAATGACAAGAACATAAACAGAAACCTTCATTGGTCCTCTTTTTTAAAAAGGAATTCAAGCTCCTCTGTAGCTAATGGATCTCAGTCTACAACACACTGACAAGTAAAATGCCACCTGTAAAGCCATAGGCAACAATGGCAGTTCCAGTCAAGGTGTTATGGTGAAAAGCACTATGCAAACTGTAAAGTGTTATCTATGCAAGTGTTAGCTATAGTTGGTGGTATTATTATGTCAAGTGCCAAGGATGCATACTTGTCAAAGCAAATTTTTGTGAAAGAGCCAATGTTATTACTAGACTACTGGAGTTATTCCAAGGGGCAAAGGAAGGCCTGCTCTCGTCTAACCAAGCAGAACATCTGGGTTAAAGACCTGATTGTAGCTCTTCTTCTGCTGACGCTAGCTGAGGACAAATGGTAAGTCACTAACTTCCATGAGCCTTTGTACTTATTTTGTAAAATGGAAGGGTTTGGACAGATCCTTAAGGGCTCTTCCATGTTATGATCTCTAAGTATTTTGAGCTGTAAAATAATAACAAAGGAGAAAAATGAAACTTGCTCAGCCACTACTAGGCACTACCTCTTAATGTCAGAAAAATGATCAAGGGAGATAACACCTCAAAGTGCTCCTCTCTGGTTGTCCCTAGGCATTATAAGAGCAAAGCAGGCTGTGGTTGCACTTTTCTTGCACAGTTGCTTCCTGTGATGTTACTGCCTGGTTGCTGCCATGGTCTTCCCAAAATGAAATTTAGATCTTACTTATAATTCATGAGTATTTATTACACATCTGGAAGGTTAAGCACCGTGCAGGCCCAGACAAGAAAAACTCAATAAGCCCTAAGGTTGTCTTACGACAATATGGGCTGTAGTATTTAAACGCCTTTGGCCTAGAATAAAACCCTTCAGGACAAAAGCTACTTCCAACACATCATTCAAAAGGCAACAGTCTCTGAGGGTGTTATTTAACTATTCTTCATCTTGAACTCCATGCGGTTTCTCCTTAGTTCCATTAAGAGTAAACTTCTTTACCTTCAGTAGGCAAATCTTAATAAGTTGCATATTTTTAACAGTTCCACACTCCCTAGGTGACTGTCTTGTCTTCGTCTGACAAGGGATGACACAAATGATCCACATGTAGGAAGAAAGTGGTCATTGTGGCTGCCAGGCACTGTGCTCCGACTTGTGCAAGACTTTTAAAAGCACTGGCTAAAACCCATGGGGGAGAAAAACAACAGGAAAGCATCTGTTTTCAAGTTTGTTGCATGGGGTGAGGGAGGCGGGGGAAGTTGGTTGTTTATAGAATAATTTGTGGTTACAATTTCAGTGGTTGATTACTTGATTTCTTCATCCAGCTCCTAATCACAGATCAAACAGGTTCCAATAATGAAGTAATTTTAGGCACGATTACAAATAGTCTCCTACCGAGGGCTTTTGCCTGGTAACAAGGAGCTCCCAGCCCACACTCAGTGTAACAGCTATCAGCGCAAGTGATGGGTCGGCACTTCTTCTGCCCAGGTGACCCAGACCTTAGGACGAGCACTGTACCCCCTTTCCCACTGAGAGCTGTGTGGTCAGTGCAGTGATGATGAGAGGACAGCGGTAGTTACCTGTTATGGCATCAACCGCCTCCCCTTCTACGCCCCACAATTAAGCCAGTATTATCTTTGGAAAAAACAGCTATTTCACCCCTTCCCTGCTTGGTCACTTTAGGTGGCTCCTTATTTCCTACCAAATCAGGTCTACTTCTCAGCATGGCTTCCAAGCCCCTCCATGATGGAACCTGACCTTGCATATTTTCTAAATGTCACACCACCACCCTTCCCAGATCCTCCATGCCTGTCCTTGCCTCTGTGCCTTTACAAAACTACTTCCTCTAACTGGATTGCCCTTCCCCATCTTCTCCTTTCCACAAACTCCTGTTTCTCTTTGAAAACGCACAGTTGCCTATTCTATTAAATAGCCTTCTCTACAGCCTCAGGCAACATCAGTCCCTTCCTCGTGCTTCTGCTTTGTTCGGACCTGATTATGTCGCATTAAATCATAGGATCTGTCTACACCTTGATCACTAGTTCTACCACCTGTAGATCATGGGCTTTTTCAGGGTATGTGGATCATGTTTCATTTTATTTCCCCCGCCTCCTTTACACCCAGGCTGAGTGGCACTCAGCAAATGTTTGTTGCATGAGCCTGGATGGCGTATAACAGTTAAGTATGCATTTGATTTACAGCAGAGGAAGTCACAGACATCCTCTTTTGTAGGAGTATGAAATGACCTTCTGCACTCCTGGTAGAGTGACTACCTATTCTTGACCACACTCATAATACTGTTTTTCCTCCCTTATTGGTAAATGTCTCACATGATAAACACAGTAGACAGCAGGGCAAATGGGGAAACCCCTGGGGACTGACCTGAGTAAGAAGGTACAAGTCATGAACACAGTCAGGAAATAGAGGACTTGAAGTCGATAACTCTGGCATTTGCAGGCAGAGCTGGTTTAAGAGCAATGCTAGAAATGGGAGCAGAGTTCTGCCAAGACTTCCCAGCCATTGGCTTAGAGGCCCATAGAGCAGAAGTGACCTTCATACAGTTCTCAGCAAAGGATAGCAGGATTTACTGCTGGTGTCAACGGCTGTAAGAATAAAGAGTCTTAGGGAAGGCCAACCTTCTCTAACTCGGAGGGCAGAGCCTGGAAGAGGGAGCAGTATATAAGAAGAAACGCTGTTCCTACATTGGTGTTTTGAACTCCAGCACACTGTTAAATAAAGGAGGGGAGATAAAGGAGATGAAGGTTGAACCCAATTAAAATTATTAGGGTACTCGTGCTAAGTGTGTTTTTTCACCACTAGCTGAATGTTAACTATCTGAACTATCTGTTAAATATCTGTCTCTAAAGTCATTAAGATTTCGTGTGAACCCCAACATAGCTTTTGGATTTAAATAGCCCTTCCAGTGTCTAAAAGGGGGATTTTAAAAGGGAAGTGAGCTGGTTCATACACGAAGTTTGAACTTTCTTATCTCCCTAAGAGACCAAGGATGGTCTCAGCCACCACCCGCAATTTGAGTGCACCGAAAACCTCTAAATCGTATGTTTAACACCATGTCACTCAGTGAATGGGTCTACAATGAATGCACAGATTTTATTTTTCAAACATATTCCCTGTAAAAAACTAACAATCATTCAGCAATTCAATGTGTTTTAATGTAACCAACTGTTTAAAAATAAGACTTGTGCCCTCATTCCACAAACATGGAGTGAGTGCCTCTTGGGTACCAGGCACTGTGAAGGATGCTGGAGAAACAAGGATGAATGACACAAAAGCATTGAACTCAAGGAGTACACAGCCTAGGGAGGGCTACAGATGATAAGAAAAACAACCTGGCTCCTCTTCTATGACCTGACTACCACTGCCCTCTGAAAGGTCATCAGTGACCTCCTGGGGCCAAGTCCAGGGATCTCTTTTTAAGAATCAGACTGCTTGACAATCTTATTCCTATGACATTTGAAGAAAGACCTGAATGAATTTAAGGACCCGGCCCTATAGATATCTAGGGAAGAGCTTTACAGGCAGAGAGAGGAGCAAGTGCAAAGGCCCTGAGGTAGCAGAAGGCCTGGCATATTTAAGGTAAAGCAAGGAGACCGGTGTGAATAGAGAGAAATGGGCATAGGAAGAGTAATAAAGAATGAGGTCAGAGAGGGGATGGGGCCACACTCTACAGGACCTTGCAGTGTTGTATACTGTATGAGATGGGGGGGTTGGAACAGAGAAATGACAAGATCCAATTTAACATTTTAACAGGATCATTATTGTGGCTACTAGATAGAGAAAAGACTGTAGGGGACTGATGGTAGAAGCAGGGAAGCCAACCAGGAGTCTTCTAGAGAAGCCCGTGTAAGAAATGATTCCTGCTTAGACTAGGATGGGAGAGGTGTGGTGAGAAGTGGTCATATTCCAGATATATTATGAAGGTGGAGTAGATGGAATTTGCTAATGGATTAGATATGGCCTGGGAAAGAAGAAGTGTGAAAGATATTCTGAGGGTTTTTTCCTGAGCAACTGGAAGGACAGAGTTGCCACTTACTGAGATGGGAAAGAATGTGAGAAGACCAAGTTCTGGGGAAACGTCAGTAGTTTGTTTGGGAGCAGGTGACATTTGAGATACAAATTAAACTACCCAGTGGAGATGAGGAGTGGACTGTTGGTTACAGGAGTCTGACGTCCAGGGAAGAGGTCAGGCTGGAGATGTCTGTGGGAGCCAAACCCCTCTCTCCTGCCTTTCAGCATCATGTCCAAGCAGGCTCCACCAGACTCAACCAACACCGTGAGCCACTTGGTATAAGAGCAAGCTTGACTGCAGCCAGCCTGTCCTCTTCATCACCCTCACACACCATGCTCATCCTGGCCTTTTTTCTCAGGGCTCACATGGCCTGGAAAAGTGGGGCTTTCAGTGATGGCAAAAGCCTCTTAAGAAAGTGCTAAAAGTGATGGGCGCAGTATGGATTCTGTTATCCTGTGATCCATCTTTCACTGAAGAAATGCATTTTTGATGGAGTTGCTTTTCATACATTCTTACAATATGTACTAGTATCGGAATGTGAAGATCTGGATACATTTCAAAATGGTGTCCCAGATGCCAAAGAAGTTTCTTGAGACACCAACCTCTAATCCAATTCACCTGGAGGGGGACCTACTATTAGCCCATGTGCTCTCAGGCTAAACTCTTAGGGTATTATTAATATTTTGGGGATGGAAGGTAAATTGTAAGCAAAGTAGAAAATCTCAGTATTTTACTTCTTTCAAAAACTAATGAAATGAAATGAACCAGATACTAAAATCTATGTGTAAAGCCTCATCTTTTTGCTGCACTTAGTTTGGCCACTGAGTACATTGTTAGCTGCTTACTAAAGTCACTTGCTGGCTGGGAACTTCACAAGTACTAATTATTCTCATCAGTTCCACAACCCTGCAAACAAGACTTGTGGACATTTACAAGTGGTAAACTTTGAAAGTCTGGGGAACACAGCGTGCTCAAAATTATCCATAGAACTTTACAGACAGGCATCCGGGAAAGTTAGGTAAGAATAGGCATGGCAGGTTATTTGAGTTTCCTCATCCTTAAGTGTTAGAAGTTAGAAGAGTAGGCAGTCTCCACTTCTCCCTCCAATGGGAGGAGGGGGAGGCAGGGTAATGGTCATATGCTCAAACCCTGACAACCGAGTTCTTCTAATTGGGCATCAGAAGCCATTTACAGATCCTCACACAACTGTTCTATTCCTCTGAGCCTGTGGAGGAAAGAGAGTCAGCCAAGCCAGTCAGAAAAGGCTCAGGCGAAAGGAAAGCCGCCAGTTCCTCAGTTCACCATGGCAATATCAAAAGTGAGGAGATGAATTTGTGGATGTGGCTGGTGCTCTTTTTGATTCAGAGTTCACTGGTCCCCCACAACTTTGGGGGACCTATTTTTGTTAAGCCAGCATGTGCATGGATATGGCCTGCCTTTCTATCTGCAGGCCTGCCCATGTATATTTCCTACCTACCCACCCGCCTGCCTTTTCATCTACCTATCACTCAAGAGTAGAACCAGAGAGTCAGTAGATTCCATAGAGTCACCTTCTAATACGTCCCCTCATTTTACAGATGGAGAAACTGAGGCCCAGAGAGAAGTGACCAGATCAAGGTCTCTCAGTGAATTTAATGACAGAGTTGGAATGTAATTTTAGCTTGGCTGATTTTCACTTCCTGGTCTCTGCCCATCTCTGGCTTAGCCTCTCGCTACTCTGTGTCTCTTTATCTCTGCATTTCTGTTCCTCTCTCTGTCTCTGTCTCTCTCTCACATACCCAAGCTTAGGGAAATTAATCTTAGTTTGGCAGGTGTCCTACTTTTTCACCATTTTCTTACAAATGATCACATCCTTATAACATAAATACCTAGTAAGACCCCCATTATTTATGGCGTTGCCTCAGCTTCGAGCTTTGGTCATGTTTTGTTAATATCTCCTTTTGCTGAGAAAGTCACTCTAAGCACCTTTATTACTACACAGATGTTGCATTCACCTGTGGGATTATTAGGAAATATCTCAAGGCCAGTTTCTTAAATTAATTTTTATGATACCTCTTCTTCCCACAAGTTGACCCTGACCTTAGAGTATTAAAAATACTGCACATAATTTCCCCATGACAAATCAAGAATCCACTTTTAATTTTGTCCATACCTTCTAATGTAGCTTGTTGATAGTAAAAAAAGAAAGGAAGAATATTGCTTGCTTTCTCATCCCCACTTTTAAAAATAACACTGTAATCTATTGCATGTTATATACAAAATACCTTTCAACTTGAAAAGTCACCAAAAGAAAGAGACTACTCTCTAGGGAAGTTTTCCAATCCTGCAGAATGTGACTCACCCCTTCTGTTTTCTTTGGATTTATAGGAGAAGGGAAATGAGCATATCAGGTGTATTGGATATTCTTTCCAGTTTGTTGTCTGTTTTAGATTATAAGCTCTCAGAAGACAGGGCTATCTATCTTAATCCTCCGTTCAGTGCCTATTTAGTGTCTGATGCAAACAGGCAATGAATCTGTGCTTTTGGCTCAGATTTGCTGCTAGAAATGGAGCAAGTGTTGTAAAAAGAAAAATAAAAGAAAGAGAGAGAAGAGAAAAGAAAATTAAGGCCAGCTCCTCACAACAGGTCAGATGAAAGTTATTCTGAACCAGTCTAGTGTTCAGGAAGAAACTATAGAATATTCCCCATAAAAGCTACCTTTTTTTTTTTTTTTTTTTTTGAGACCGGGTCTCACTCTGCTGCCCAGGCTGGAGTTCAGTGGCATCATCATAGCTCACTGCAACCTCCAACTCCTGGACTGAAATGATTCTCCTGCCTCAGCCTCCCAAGTAGCTGGGACTACAGGCACATGCCACCACACCTGGCTAATTTTTCTATTTTTTGTAGAGACAGGGTCTCACTATGTTGTCCAGGCTGGTCTTGAACTCCTGACATCAAGTGATCCTCCCGCTTTGGCCTCCCAAAGTACTAGGGTTACAGACGTGAGCCACCATGCCCAGCCAAAGCTTCTTATTTTGTGCTAGATCTCACTACTCTACCTGCCTTTAAAATTGGCAAAGAGATTGAATGTATGCATGTGAATCATGTCAAGGCTGCAAAGAGATTTATATATGAGATAAAGAAAATGAACATACTTGCTCCATCACTAGCTACAGTAAATCATAGGATAGTTCCCTTAGTAGCTTCTCACCCAACAAGCTCAATCTAGTGCAGACTCTTTGAGGCACCAAGTGTGTATCTTTGTATTAGCATACACCATATTCCACGACTATGTTTAGTTCTGTCTCCCCAATTCAACTGCAGGTCCCATAAAGGCAGGATCTCTCTATGATGCACCCCTAGTGCCTGGCACAGTGTCTGGAAGAGTAGTTGCTCAAGTAAAAACCCATTGAGAAGATCAATGCTTCTCAAAACAGGGAGCTAAAATCACACTAAAGAAGTAATTAAATGGCTATCATTGGCTTCTTTCCATTTTACAAAAACACCTCTATAAGCTCTCCTTTACTGGGGAAATTTCTAGAACAAATGGAATCACTAAAGGGAAGTGGTAGAAACCACTTAAGTTAGCACACAAAAGGTCTTCAATTCTCCTATTATGGCTTCCTTTGTCCATTCATCTCCATATTAACATTCTTGCTCATAATATTCTTTCTTTTCCTGGACTCCAATTGATTGTACATCATCAAAATGGCATATTAGCATTCTATGGATCTACTTGATACAAAATAGCATAAATGAAATTTTACTTTATTTGGGCTAATGAGATGAAAGTACTAAATTATAAGCTGTCACAATCAAATTTCATGTGTTACAGCTGTACTACGTAGTTTGGACTATCTCTAAATGTTTATTTTATATACCAACAGAACAGTTAAAGTACATTTGCCAATGATGATAAGCATTGACCAGAATTGAAGAGAAGCAGGGAAATAGAGACAGTGAGTGCTATTGGTAGCTACAGATGCCTAAATGATTACCAAATGACAACATCCATTGCTAGAGCCCTTTCACTGCATTTAAAAACGTGGAATTGTTTGTCACTATTGACACTAAAAAACATCACAATTAAGTATGTATAGCCCTTATTTGGGGCCAAGACCATTATCAATCAATTTGATCTTCCACTATATATTTGTGAGACCTGGCTCCCTATCATTTTTGGTGTTTCCAAAAATCAAGTCCATCCACAAAGGACAAAGTTTGCCCCCCCCGCCGAGGTTATTCCAAAGGCTACACATTCCCTACCTAGCACTCTGCTTATTTCTTTCATAACATTCATCACAATCTGGACATGTTTTATTGACTTGCTTCCTTCAGATTATCTATTTTATCCCCTACTAGAATGTAAGCTCCCTGAGAGCAGGAACTTCACTTGTCTTATTCAATTGTCATATTCCTAGCACTAAGAATAGTGCTGGCTTATGGTAGGTGCACAATAAATATATTTGTAATGACTGAATGAATTGATCAATTAATAGTAAATATTCAATAACAGTACTGAATAATCACCAAGTTGGAAGTCCCCTCTTGGTTTCCTCAAATCTACTGAAGGCCATAACCTGTTTCCCCTCAGTCTCAAAATGACTCAGTGCCAACTGACTTATGACTGCAGGCTATGGAAAGTGGTGAAAAAGTACCCAATGCCAAGACACGAAGCACCTCCTCCAAGAGAAGGGAAAATCAGAGATCCTGTGCTTGAGATGGTTGCAGGACAGAAGGCTGAGAAAGAGGACTACCCCCTAGCTATCCTGTTTTCACTCTGATTAGAAAGGCAGTGCTCAGGAAATCATGGTAAACTGTAGTTCATGTGGGTTGAATTTAAAAGCAACCTCAAGAGTGTTGTTTAATTTATAAATATTTTACTAGCATTGTAAAGGAGAAACTGAATATGCTCATATAGAGAGGAATAAATGAGGCTTACCAAACTCTCCTGGTGGATGGCTTTACATGAGATTGCATGATCACTGAGTATTAAATCACATGGCTCGTCAATAATACAACATTGTGTGCTTTTTAGAGAATCCTCATCAAAAAGCTCCAATCCTCTTATCCTATTTCATTTTCTCATATAAGATGCCAGCATTTATAATTATAACCAATGAGTGTTTTGAGACTATCTGTTCATTTCATCCTTTATGAAGTTCAGAAAACCTGTTTCTTATGTAACCAGAAATTAATTCTCATTAATTAGTCAGGAAAGGTTATTCAAGCCGAAGAATATCACAGTGACCACTTTGCCCTGCACAGGTTCACAAGGTGGGCTACTGTCTAAAGGTGTTTGTGAGTCAGAAAATGGCTCCCGCCTAAAGCATCATGCGATGTCCATTTCTTCCCTGTAGCTTGCATTCCTTTTCATGCAGATAAGCTGAAATGAGCTTAAGAAATTCTTTGCCTCATGTGTCATCTCTGACACTGTCAAATCAATTCATAAGAAAAAAATGGAAGATACACTATGCACAGGCTCCTCACATAGTCTCATGTGCATTTACATTTTAATATAGAAAAATCAGTAAAGGTCATTTAAAGGCCCATTTATGCCAGTTTAGGATGACTCTGACGACTCTGACATTCCCTAGCTGTACACAAGCAGCTTTATTTTAGGTCTCCTAACAAATGAACAATAGCTCCCAGAGAAGAGAAGGTAAACTGTGCCCTATGACAAGCAGAAATCAAGTCAGAAATTGTATTTATTAGAAGCCGTGAGAAGGAAGACAAATGTGCTGCCAAATGCCATTTACAGATGGTTTGTAGCATACCCACTGCCCAGATTAGGAAGGTTGAAAAGTTTTCAAACCACACAAGGCCTTGATGAAGCCCCCTTATAATTCCAGTGTCTGGCTGATAAGGCAAGGCTGAGCTGTCTGGAAAATCAATGGAACCCATCGGATGGTAAGCCAATGAAAGTGAAGGGACACGAAGCCCCATGGTGCCACAATGACAGCCATTATTTTTCCTAGGTGCAATTTTAAGATTCTGGAGAAGAGCCATTTGCCAAGTAGAAAATATTTCAACTCCAAAAGGGGAACAGAAATAATCTAGTAATTTCTAACTTGTGAAATAGTGTTCTCCATTTTACGTGCGCATAAGATCTCCTATGATATATAGTTGGGATCGGAATGCCCTGGCCAAGACAGTGAGACCAAACTAATGGAAAACATTACAGACAAAAAACCCATCCAGAATAGTGAAATAGAAAGACAAGGGAAAGGCCACAAATACACCTGGAAAAAGATCCAAAGTACTGAGAAACCCCACCCCCGCCAAAGACATTTAAATCTTCTGATGGAGAATAGGCTACAGCTGTCATTAAGAATAAAGCATTAAAAAGATGATGTGTACCTTTAACTGGGCATGCCCAGTCTATAGCCACAATTCTCTCTTTCTTCGTTTATTTAGGCTGAGTCTTGAGTTTAGCCTCTATTTCCAAAACAGCCACTATCTCATCTATGTCATCCTGCACTACCTGTCAGCTGGCCCAAACCCACCAACGAAATTCCCTTTACCTATTCCTAAGGGATTTTGCCACACCTTTGTTGATAAAGTTCTTTGAGCATAATGAATTACAAGTGCGGGCAACAAATGTAGAGCCAAGAATTAAACAGCAAAAGCAAGCAAACAGAAAGAAAAAAAAAATCAGCTAGTATAGTTAATTACAAATCAAGGTACTGGACAGGATTCAGTTGACTTGGGTTGCTGTCTTGCATCTGCCACTAATAGCTGCTGTGCTTGGATGAATCATTGTCTTGGTATGTATCTGTTTCCTCACCTGTAGAACATAATGGTCTTTTCAGTTAGAGTCACACAAAGCCTCCCTGTGCTATGTGTCTTCCTCCCTTCTTTCCCTAAGCCCCACTCTTTTTCTGTGTCAAGATGCTCTGTGACTGGAAATCGGAGTTGCATTTCTTGGAGTTTCCAGATCCTCTTGGCTCCTCTTCTCCTTCAGATTTCTTTACCACAGAATCATGCTCAGCTTTTCTCTGGATTATTTAAAAGACTGCTTTCCTAAAATCTAGTCATGGAGCTTATTCTGGTGTTTAGAACATGGCCAAGATTCTGAGTAATAAGTGGAATAGTAAGTGGAAACACAGAATTTTTAAAGAAGAAAGATGCAGGGTACTTCGCATATTGGCAATGTTCTTTCTGTTCTACCTTCTCAAACCCACTCTTCCTGCTTCCCCATCTTCTCCCCTGAGGTTCAGTGGGACAGGTGGGGAGGTGTGGGGGAAGTTAGGGAAGGCAGCTTTCTAACTCCTATTAATACTTCAGTTAGAGGGCTTGACTAGGTGCTGAGGATGACAACAAAATGATGGCTGGAAGAATCCTGAATGGCCTTTAACATGCTTTTCTTGGCACTTAACTCACTAACAGGCAACACCTACCTGTACCATATCATTTTGAAACCAACCATTTTAGTGGGTTTTTTTTTGTTTTGTTTTGTTTTTTTTTTTTTGAAGATTTCCTGAGGGTAAGCAGAAAGGACAGTGAACTTCCAGATATTAGCATTTAAGATATTCACAATTGCATCTGTGGCGCTGAATTGTTGCCCTTGCTAGCAGAGGTTAAAAGAAGAAGCAACGTTTTAACTTTTTGTGACATTTACGAGAATTGTAAAGCTGGCTTTTGCTGGAAAACGTATGTGTAATCTAAGTAGTTCTGATACACTGGAAAATGTTCCTACATACCCACTTTACAAAATGAAACAGAACGTTGGAAAGAGATTTTGGCTCATGTCTCTGAAAACAACTAATTGTACCACTTTAGAGCTAGAAAGAACCTTAGAGATCATCTACTTTGAGCACTGATTTTATCAATGGCTCCTCCCTCTACAGAAATAGGCAAAGCCAAATGCTTACTAACCTTTAATACTTGGATTTTTCTTTCAACAGGTAGTCTTCCTGGAGTAACAAAAATGCTCTGAGTAATCACATAAAATATCCCTAAACAATTAGCAGGCCCGTTTATATTCTATATTAGGGAAGAGAGTGAACCTGCTGAACTCTAATGCTGACAAGGAGAAGAAAAGTGTGGAACAAAAGTTTGACAAGGGGGTATGTTGGGTTAGGCTTCACGATTAGCTAAGGGGAGGTGGCCAGAAGTAGCAAAATTAGAATGGGTATTGAATCCAGAAAAGCATAAAATAGAGGAAACCAAAGGACCCAAAGTGTAATTGAAGTCTGTACAAAACCAGCAAAAGCAAACAGCAAAATTCACCTCACTGGGGAGGCCTTCCCTGATCACTCCCCACCCATCTGATCCAATTCTCTACTCAATTTGTTTGATTTTCTTCATGGCACTTATTACTCTCTAAGATAATCTTGTTCATTTACTTGCATAATTGTTTACTTTCAATTAATTTCCCTCCAACACACACATACACACACACACACCACTCCTTAAGAAACACACGAATGGGAACCTTGTCTGTCTTATTGTCCTCAGTGCCTAGAACAATGCCTGGATCATAGTAAATAATAAGTAGATATACATTGAATGAATAAATCTGAGAAATGTAAAAGAAGTTAGACTATGATTGATGAAAACTGTAAGAATAAAGATGTTCAAGGCTCTAAATTCAAAGATGTTTTTATTACCCTAACCTCCAGTGAGAATAAAATAATGCCCCTAACTCATCAATATCTCTAACTCATTTAGGGCAAAGGAAATAAAAGCATTGGTTAATATGTGCATCGTTATCATGAGAGTTTTTGGTGCCATGAGAAATCGGAAGGAGGTGCTAGCATACTGGAATGGAGAGTGGGTGCCATTTGCATAGCCATGGCAGAAGCTCTGGAGCATCCAGGTAGATCTCTAGATTTGCTAATGCAAGGAGGGATCCTTGAGACCTGGGAGTAACGGTAAAGAGGACTTTGAAATTGACAGTTGGCACCAAGGACTGTTGGAATTGAGACTTGCAGACAAAGCCTATGCCACATTTCTAAAGGGGAGGATGGGGTGTAACCTTGAAGGTAAGGAACTCACTCCGAGTAGGTGATTCCCATGTGTAGAGTAAAAGAGTCTTTGAATATTCCATAGGGTAGTAATTCAACTGAGAGTGACTGTACTCAATTTTGGGAAGGTGGAGAATGGGACCACCCTTCTGCAAATGGGATATTATTCTCTGTGATAAAGATATCAACCCTGAGTCTGTAGTTTCTGTAAGAATAGCTCACTTAAGACTAATTCTCCTAACAATGGTACAAACATTAACCAGGATTTGTCTATCCCTTTGCTCTAATTAAGTTTTAGGGTTAGACATAATCATTCTTACTCTGGCCTGAAACACTGACAAGCCAACTTGAAATGTAAAACCCCAAAGCAATTCAATATTTACTAAATTTAAAGGAAGTAATCAATTTCTAATTCAGATTTATGCACATTCTTTCCCCACTTTAGCACTGTCTTATTTCCCTTAAGTTCCTCTTTGGTCATTAAGACTGTCAGCAAGGTTATGGTCACTGAACAATTTGTGACATGCTGCAGATATTTCTAGAGAAAATTAAATTGTCAATGTACCTGCATGTAACTAAAGAAAAATGTATTTGATACTTAAGGACAGAGACCCTATATGTTTTATATTCATAGCTTCATTGCTCCACAGAGAGCCTGACATATTCAGTAAATATTTGCAGAATGAATGAAAGAAAAAAAATCTATCTACCCCTGATAGAATTGTTTGCACGCATTCAAAATCTTAGGCATACCTGACCCAGCATATGTGTATGTGTCTATCCGTGCACGTGCTCTCGAAATTCCCACAGGCTCATCCTTAGGTTGAATACATCATCCTTCCCTTTGACATGTGCGTTTCTTTAACAAAATACTCAAACAAGATTAACCATAATAAGTGTCCCAAGGAAGATGATTTTAATTAACACTTTTTCCAAACACACCAATCTTCCAGCACTAAATCTTCCAGCACCAATCTTCCAGTTTACTAAAAAGTGAACTCATTTTCATTTAGGAAAGCCATTCCCTTCTCTATAGAAAAGGCACCTTTTAAAGTTCTAATTGCCAATTGAAATCTCTAGTTCATAATAACAGAAATTCACAGTTTACCTGTGATGCTTTCCCTGGAAAGCTCATTTTAAACCACTTTGCTAACTTAGACCACTTTTACTTCTGCTTAGACTAATGCTCCGCACTTGTTCCTTGTTTTCAACGCTTAATACTTCTGAAGCTAGATTCCCCCATCTGCACTCCTGAAGAGGATGACAAAAGCCAGACTACATGTTCAGTCTCCTAGGATATCCTGCCCTGGAGATTCTCAGCAGGCAATTGGAAATTGGAGTTAACCTGGAGCTCTGGAATGAATTAAGGATTGGAGAAGTCAATTTGGGAATCATTAGTGTAGAAGTTAAAGGTGAAGCTATGTGAGGAGATGAAATTACCCAGGGAGTGAACATAGCAAGAGAAGAGAAGCAGATCAACAACAGGACCTTGAGAATTGCTCCATCTAAAGGGGAAAGGGAGAGGGAAAGGCTGCGTGTGTGTGTGTGTGTGTATGGAAAAGAGATCCCAAAAAAGGAAACCTAAGGAATGTTAAGAAGACACCAAGATAAATTATGAACACTTTCAAGCAAGCAAAGATGTTCGACAGTGCCAGAATCTCCAAAAAGGTCAAGAACACTGAGAACAGAGAAAAGGCCATTGGATTATGAAACATGGTGGTCACAGATAACCTTTGGGAAACCAGTCTTTCTGATGCCATTCTTGTGGACTCTGTGTGCCCACATTTAGGTGTAGAGATGTATATGTAGGTACCCCAAACTACCATGAGATTAAGAAATACTATTATTATTAGGGCATTAAATATGAAATGTCCGATTTCAAACAAAAAGTTTAGTTAATTATATCTCAAATAAGAAGCAGTACAATTAATCAAAGGATGTGCCTAAAGTATCAACACAGTTTTGACATCTTAACGGCAGCTTGTTTATGCCAGCAGCAAAGAAGCCTGGAGAGCGAGTGGGGATGAAATCACGGAAAGCATTTTCTACGGCTTGTTGAGAATTGAATATTTTTCCTTGCAAGAAGTGGTCCAAAGCCTGGAAGAAGTGGTAGTCAGTTGGCACAAGGTCTGGTGAATACAGTGGATGACAGAGAGTTTCCAAGTCCAGGCTCTGTAGTTTGAGCAGCATTGTTGGTGTGACACATGGTCGAGCGTTATCTTGCAAGAGGACTGGCCTGTCTCTGTTGACCAATATTGGCTGCTTAATCACAAGCATCCTCATCATTTCATCCGATTGGTTGCAGAAGACATACACTGTAATCAGTTGACCAGGTTTCATGAAGCTGTAGTGGATAATACCAGCGCTGGACCACCAAACAGACACCATTAGCTTCTTTTGATGAATATTCAGTTTTGGACTGTGTTTCAGCACTTCATCTTTATACAACCATTGTGCTTAATGCTCGCAATTGTCAAAAAGAATCCATTTTCCATCACATGTAACAATATGGTATAGAAATAAATGGTTCGCCTTTATGTCGTGACAGCAAAGAAAGGCAAGCTTTGAGACAATTTCTCTTCTGATGCTCGTTTAATTCATGCGGAACCCATCTATCCAGCTTCTTTACCTTGCCAATTCGTTTCAAATGGTCCAATATTGTTGGAATAGTAATGTCAAACCTTGCTGCTAATTCACACGTAGGTTGAGATGGATTCGCTTCCACTACAGCTTTCAGCTCATAATTATCCACCTTGGTCTCAGGTTGCCCACGTGGCTCATTTTCAAGATTGAAATCACTAAAACAGAACTTCTCAAACCATCGACGTACTGTGTGTTCATTAGCCACATCATTCCCCAATATTTCGTTGATAATTCAAGCTGTCTGTGCTACATTTGTTCCATGATGGAACTCATATTCAAAAATAACATGAATTTTTGACTTATCCATGGTTTCGCAAAAATTGCTCTAAAAAAATTCAAAAGATAATCACAAGCCAAACCATGCATTTGGAAAAATGAAGATGTACCTTTACAATGAAAATAAAACCAGAAGTGTCCAAGTGAAATGTCAGAGATATCAACTGTCAAATTAGTACTTAAGAAATCGGACATTTCATACTTAATAACTTAAATAGTATCCAGTGAAGCTGGTACTGGGTATACCAGACAATGATGGCAATAACCACTACCATTTATTGACTATTTACTATGTGCCAGGAACAGTGCAAAGCACTTGACACACATGATCTCATTTTAATCTTCAAAACAACTCTATGTTTTACATGCAAGAAAACTAACTGAAGCCAACAGAACTGAACTAAATTCCCAAGGTCACACAGCTAGAAAGTGGCAGTGCCAGGATCGGATCCAAGGTTGGTTTGACACTAAAAGCCCATACTCTCAGTCACTGTGGAATACTTCCACTATGCTAATGTTAGGTAGTCGATGCATAAGGGGAAGAGAGCTGATATCAGTTGAATGTCTCAATGCCAGGGGCTTTACATAGAATATCTCCTTTCATACGTATACCATCAACATTATGGCTATATTTAGTAAACCTTATGATGGCATATTTAAATAATTCTGATTCAGCTCTTTGGAAAATAAGTTGAAGCTATATGATTCCAAAACAATCGCTTATAATTCAAATATATTTACTATAATAGTTCCCAATGGTTTGAAAGTTTAAAAAGGGTGTGGAATCATTGATTTGGTGGTTGTTACTGAGATTCAAATTACCGGCAATCAAACTCATTGGAAAAATGAAGGAATTTGACAGGAAGATCTTAAAGGTCCCCTCCAACCTTGATTTTTTTATGATTCTTAGATGTAGGTCTAATGCCAATAATTTTAAAGATATGGAATATAAAGCAGCATGTAAATGCAGCAGCAGAACTGGTTGGCATGTCAGCATCCTTTTATTCATTAGGTTTATAGACTTTTATGGTTAAAATATTATAAAAATAAATCTTTGGCTTTCAAGGCTTTGATTGCTAAATTAAAACAGAACTTGGAAACTCCATCACAAAATGATACACTGAAAATCCAACCAAATAATTTGCTTACAACCAACTGCAGACCTTATGATACAGTTGGCTATAGGAAAGAGAGAGAGAGACAAAGAAAGAAAGAGAGTGACAAACACTCTGACAATTAATGTTTTTGCTGTCTATAGAAAAACAAATGAGGTTCTGGTCTGAAGCAATTAGTATCACTGTTAATTGTGCATGTGTGTAGCGATAATACTAGGCATTTGGGATGGCTTCCAGTGATTGTTCCCTTCTTTCTCTGGATTACAAAAATTCATTCAGACAACTAAAATATAGCAAGTACTTACGCAAACTGTTAATTATGAGGCAGAGATAATCATAATCTTGTACATTTATGAAGCCGCATATACAATGGGGATTACCAAATGAATTGTTGCTTCATTATTCTACTAGTGGTTGAAAAATATGCTAGCCTTGCAAAAGGTTTTCATGTATCATTCAGTTCACCAGAATTCAAAAATGGCCCCATTGCTATTTGCCAAAACTGTTTCTTTCTCATCTTACCACCTGCACTCCTCTCTTGTTTCTCACTAACACCAGGTATCAGTTGCTCTGATAATAACTTCTGGTCCAACTGATCAGCACCATGATATGAATAGAGTATGTCAGGATTTGTTTATATAACAAAACTGTTATACAGAGATGGTGCTAGCATGTAGTAAATTTTAAAGCAAAAAGAAAACAAAATCCTCAAGATTTCCCCCATAAAAGCAATTATAAGGATATTAGCGCCTATGTTATTGACCATCCTCTTAATGGTCATCCACTCCATTTTATTTCACAGATGAGGAAATCAAGGCTCAGAGCAGGGACAGGACTTGATGAAAGTCACCCCATTAGTTAGTAGCAAAACCTAATACTCTGGCTACCATGACACATCCAATCTATGAGCTTTAAATGCCCTCCCATGCTAATATTGTGTGATTAGGTGTCTGTGTGTCTATACCATTTGTCTCAATGAATTATAATCTGGCTACAAAATTAAACACTGAATTTACTATTCTTGGCTTTCAAGTAAATCCACTGTGGCCCTAATGGGAATATGGAAGACCAGCTGCTAAAAGCTAAACTGGGCATCCCCAAAATGGCTCATCTAGTCTATTTTACTGGGAGTCTGTCCTTGTGGAGGAATGCCAAAGCTACAGCCTTTGCTCTCACTAACCTATCTAGCCAGGGAGCACAAGGTGGGATGTAGGTGGTAGGAAGAGAAAGCAGACACATTGGTAAATATTTCTGGAGCCAATACGCCTACAACAGGCCAAATACAGTACTGGCGAGCATCGTGACCTTAGAAAACAATGTGCCAAGCAACTAGAGCACATATTTAAAAAACAGCTTATGATTCTCTGGTGGCGAAATGATGGTGGCAGCTCATGGCAACAGTCGTTGCCTGGAACATTCCCGTTGCCCCCCTCCCCCACAGAGAGGAACTATCTTCTGTTTGATTAGATTTGCTCTCCCGCAGGGTTCATGCCATGAAGGCCTCTGGCCTGTGGGATTACTCTACCTTGCAAGTCTACATATTTACATACTCTAAAAGCCCTGATATTTTCAAATAATTGATTTCCCTTCAATGAAATGCTGACCTAGTTGTTCCCTAAACCACGGTTCTGCCTAGGGATAGGCAGGCGTGCCGGAAGCACTGTGAGGAACACTATTGATAGTTGAGGTCTTCTTAACAACACACTCTACTGTGACATTGTATTTCAGCAAAAAGAGAAAAAGGAGCTACTGACCTACTGCCCACCTGTCTGGGCTGGTGGCCCTGAACATTCATCCCACTTCTGAACTAGGTCAGCCTTCAGAACTCAGACTACATGCCTGGGTGGTTTCAGCTGTTTTAAACTCAAAAAGAGCCCTGGGAAAAATATGTCCCAGCCCAAAATTTAACTATTTGTTGTACTGAAATTAAACTAGCAGGCAAGTGCACAGTCTACTTATTCTAGCTTACTTGGGTTCAGTCAAACTAAAAATACATCGTTACTTACCTTGTTGCATCTAGAATCTGAAAAATCCTCCACCTGTTAAAGGAATAGTAAAACCAGTTGCTAGCAAGAGCTTGGTAAGAGAGGAGTTAAAATAATAAAAGTTTTCCATTTTGCTTTGATAGCACATTTTTCCAGCCTCCCAAACCACGGGGAAGCAGCTCATGGGTGGCTTCTCCACTTTGCTCCCCATTAGCTCCTCTCAAATAGTGGGGAGATTCTGAATCAGAAGGCTGAAAGAGGCAAGGCAGCACTGAGAGCCAGCCCCCTGCAGGGCTATGGGTTGGGAATGATGGATCTACCACTCACTCATGCTAATTTCATTCCCTTTCACAAAGAGTGATGGCAATCTAAGCAAAAAACAAAAGCCAGTAAACCAAAAACCAACCCAACCCACCCCTGTGGCAACACTGAAATGGAAATGCCTGATTGAAAGAACCTAGGAAAAATTTAGAGGAATTTTTCATATTATCAAGAATATATGAAACACAAATAACAAAAGGAAAAAGGAGAAAAGAACGATTAGATTTTGCTGATGCTCTTTTAAAAGATGAAAATTCAAAGTGCACACAAAGTAATACATAAATCACCTCTCTAGTCCCTTCCACCCAAACACAAGAAATCCATCAAAGTAAGCAATGTCTCTCCATTCAAAAAACTTGCTTAGCTGTTTTTATAATATATGTGTTAAGGGTCACAAAACACTAATTCTACTATGTGGATTTCTGATATTAGCAGGCAGGAACTGTAAAGTTTTACACAGGTCAGTTGCTAATTTCAGGGTGCAAATGCACTCAGTTAGCTTTTTGTTTTTTTATTTATGCCAGAACAAGGAATATTACAATGTAGTAACATTTTCGTGCCCCAAATGGGTTATATGGCCTGTGTATTTTCTTGGGAGAAATGTTTCTTTACATCAAATACATTTGCAGTCTTTAGAAGCGAGTTAAGAGAGTCTTTTAATAGCATGGCTAGCAGCAGAGCTTTTGCATGACCATCCGAGAAGCAACGAATGCCTCTTTTATCATCAGTCCCTAATGTGGTTAAGCCCCTATTCCTTGGTTCTGAGTTGCTAAGACTGCTGGGGAAGCAAGTGTTATGAGAAACAAAAGCAATATACTTGGTGAGCCCTAACATCGGATCTGTTAGACAAGACAACCCCATTAGCTGACTTACCATCCAGAACCCAATGTGCCTGTTTTCTAGCGGCAAGAAAGAAGTAATCTAGAGTGTACTGACCTACCCCATGACTTAGGTTCCTACACAGTGAAGAGAGGCTGAGATCCCTTCCATTGCGCCTGGCCTTGTGAACAACATACAACACAACTTTGGGTGAAAAATACAACCAAAAAAATAAAACATTTGTAAAAGGAAAACATAAAGCCATATGTTGATTCTTAGTATCACAAAATTCCAAAGTCAGGTACACAGCACTTTCCAAGGCTGTAATTTTCATTTTACTGTACTTAGAAATGTTCAAATAATATAAGTATATACATAATTGATTTAGGAGGACTGAATCAAATTGAACTTTAATCAGGGAACTATTATTGCTCTTGAGTTTTTTTTTTTTATTCCTATGTAAACTTTTTGACTGACTGCCTCTATTAAAGTTTTCTCAGTGATTACACTGCGAAGACTTTTAGAAGCTCATTGCCTTACCTGGGAGTCCAGATGGGCAGAGGTGGAGTATTCAATGATGATCCATGTGGATGTTATAGATGCATCAATCAAAAGGGCGGGCGGTCATCAGAAGTGAACCAAAGGCCATGGGAAAAAGGTTAAAAAAAATAGAGATATACCAATTAGAAGAAAATTAATTAATTTTATGAACCCATTTTATACATATGTATACACACACACACACATGCACTCTTTGGGAAGGTTCTTAAGTGGAAACCTTTAAAAAGACACTTTAATCATGATGTTTTATTCAAAAATGTTCATTATCTATTATGTGCCAGGTATTGTTACAGGTACCAAGGATACAGCAGTGAATAAAACAGAAGAAAATCCTTGTCTCTCTGGAACTTACAATCTTATGGAACATTTTAAGGCCATCTGCTTGCCATAGAAACTGTATGTACTGTCTGTTACCAAATTCTAGGAGAGTATCTCCCTTTTTTATTTATGCCTTTATTTATGTCTGGACAATATATTGAATGACATCAGATTTAACATTTGCATTAGAAAGAATTCTCTTTCTGATTGGAAGGGACATTATAAATCTATGATTTCTCCTTGTTGAAAGCCCTCCGAACAAGCTGTAAATCAGGTTTCTTTTCAGCCGGACCATTTGCTGCCCATAGACTGCCACACGCTTGCACCTTGAAATGTTGCAAAAACAGGAAGCCTCTAAATGGCAATTTCATAATATTATAGTCCCACATCCAAACAGAGTTTTCTTCACTGGTTGCTGTCATGTTCTGTAAACAGCTGGCCCAGGTGACACTCTTGAGATGGGATTCATCAGCCCTCAGCAAGCCACATCTTGGGAAAGCAACAGCAGTTAGTGGTCAAAGGAGTTGTGGTTATCATGCCCATGACCCAGCCACTGGCTGGAGAAGAAGCCATAAGAATAACCTTCCTCTGGGCCAAGTTCAAGAAGATGTGAGTAAATATTCCTCATATGACAGCAACTGCCTAAGTGTCAAATTAATAGGGAAAGCAAAAGATGAAAATGAAGGGAACGCATATGTATCATCAGAGGAATGGGAATATGGGGAAAACTCAGGAGTCCAAAAATTCCAGAGGCGGATTCATCCTAACCAGGAACTCAGAGCTATGACAGCTACCCTTGGAATTTACATTCTCAGAGTTGGTGCTTAGGGCTTCAGAAATAAAAGTGAAGCTATTCACTATGATATTAAGGGCCCAAATTAAGACCTAGGAAAAACAAGATGATGTACAAATCCAAGAGCCTTTGACTGAGAATCAGGATCCCTGGTTTCTAATCCTGGTTTTACCAATGACTCATTTGATCTTGGGGAAATTCTCTTCTCCACTCTCTCAGGGAGGTGTATGAAATGAAGGAGTTTGACAAGGTGGTTGCTCAAAATCCCCCACTCTCAATATTCTTTAATTCTCTAAGAGCTTTGCCTTTAATTTTGATGCCAAGTTAGTTAAAAGTATACCAATCTCTAGTCATTTTCTCAGTACAACATGCTATTAGTAGTTCAGAGAGCCCAGAGCCCAGCATTCTGAATTTATGAGTAAACGAGAATATGGCCAAAACAATAATGGCCAAATTATAATGTGAACATCATTCCGTCCAGGGAAATGGCTTTGTTTATTTGAAGCACAGAGAGGCTGCTTCTTCATGATGAAAAATTTATTCAAGGAAACTTAATTGAGAAAAACAAGAAAAAGCTAATTGATGAACAATTGACCCTCTCCATTTCTCTTTCTACTCATGCAGATTCTTTGCCTACCAGAAACCTGGGATGTTGGTGATGGCTATCACCAGCAGAGACCTCCACAGCCACACACTGACAGATTAAGGCTATAAAGATGCTCACGTTTTGTGAAAGGTAGTTTAAAAAAACCCACACCAACACTGTATTGGTCTGATTGCAAATCTGTGGCAGATAATACACTCTGTGGGAAATAATTGCCTACCACTGTTCCAGAGCTGCCAAGCAAATGGCCCATACAACCTCTCTGGTTTCCAACACTGGACTGGTTTGCTCACCCTCCATCCAATTCCAACACTAAGAGCTGCTGTGTTTTTGATTTTCTACATTCTCCCCATTTAGGATGCCCTTCTACCTTCGTCCTGGTCTCAACTTGGACACCATTGCTCAGTAACCCACCACTTCCTTTTGTAGCTCAGGCAACCTTCCTCATTTGGTCTCTGAAGGCCAAATGTAGTAGTCAGGAAAAAAACCTTATCATTTTGCATGCTAAATTTGGTCCCCCTAAATGAGAAGGGGACCCATGCCACCAAAGTCCCAGGCTTGTTCAAACTGGTGGAGGCAAATGGAGTAGCCAGACAAAGGGCCGGGATGTTTCTTAAGGCCCTAGGCAAAATAAGCTACTTGTCTTTTTACTAGCAAAGTGTTAAAATGCTTGGCCTCAGCCTTTTGCTTATGCACAGGCCTGAGAGGTTGCGTGGGGCTATGAAATAAGACCAGGAGTCAGACTGGGTTTTAGTCCAGGCTCTTTCATTTACTAACTGCATGACACTTTAATCTCTCAGCCTGATTTCCTCACCTACAAAACCGGGACAAGTATGGCGCCTACACCATTGATGATATTCAACATATTTAACAACAGATATGGCATGTACACTGACCAATCAGAAAGGAAGCCAGCCCAATCAGAGCAGAAACCTACAGTAAACAATCTGTATAGGTAGGCCAATGCATTTGGTCTAGAAGGGTGGCTCCCAAGGTACTTGTAAGGATTAGATGAGATCATGAATATAAACCCTGTAGCAGAATACCAGGTCCAGAGTCAGTATGCAATAAATATTATGCATGATTACTTTCATCTATGGAGGAAGACCAAGAAGAGAATTGTCCAGGAGAACAGCGAGTCTGTGGGAGGCCAGGGACACAGCTCCCAGCCCCCGTTACCATCTTGCTTGGAAAAGAAGCTGCTTTTCAAAGCCCGTGCTCAAAGGCACCTGCATGTAAAAGGCCACTTCAAAAGCAACCGTGTTATCGATATGAGGGAAGGGTGTTCCCTACATCTGTGTTCTACTGTTTGGCTGCTCTGTGTTCTTCCTTTTCCCATGCCAACTCCACCAAATATCATGCATACTCCATGAAAGGGAGTGCTTTATGGTTGGCCTGAGAATACTGAGACCCAGAACATCCTTTCTAATTTTTATTCTTTGAGTATTTGTTTTAATCCCCTGAGGCCCAGCCTTTAGCACAACTGTGAAGTCCCCTGAGTTTGTCTTACCTGCTCCTTTCACAGTGTCCGCCCTCCCCCAAGATTCTAAACCTGGATTCCACACCCACCCTCATGTCCTTTCTTCCCCTGCCAGTTGACAAGGATTTTAATCTGATCTTTGCTTCTGGGCAAGAGCACCTCAAGACTACAGAGCCTTCTAGACCCAAAGGAATGGCCCTCTATTGGTTAAATCTCCAGTCCTATGACATTTAGAAAGGACATAGTTTTGATAGGGATTTGTCCCCATATCTCTCCATTTATACCACCTAAATGACATAATATATAACACGGGGCTATTCTAGTTAGGTCAAAAACCCTTTGGTTAATTGCCACTGGTCACTTATTCCCTAGAGTCAATGTAGGTGGGGATAGACAAATATAGCACAAAGTAACAGAAGAGGCCTGGACTAGAAGTCAAAAACTGAGGTCCCCATGCCAGCTCTGCCATTAACTAGCTATGAAAGCCTGGGCAAGCCCATTCCCAAATGGGGAAGATGGCTCTCTGTTTCCCTATCTCCACAGTGAGGGTGTTGGACTAGGTACTTCCCCAAAGGCCCCTGTTCACTATCACATTCTAAGATTTTATAAAGAATTTGACTCAGTGAAGAACATTCCTGTGAAGTACAGCTTGGGTTCTTACAAACCGTGACTTAGAGACACTCCTGCATTTCTCTAATGAATTCTGGGGCCAAAGTGAGAGAAGGTAAGTTTGTCATCAGTGTCCCACTCTTCCCATCAGGTCCCTAGTCCCCTCACTGGCTCCTCAGGGAACTAACTGTACATGGGCATGCCTGAGATTCTGGGTAGTGCCTAGCACACAAGATAAGTTAGGAGTTGCCTAATTTGGACATAATAAACCAATTTGAGGGGACCTACTGATGTCTTAGTGTGGTAACTCTCTGAGGTTATATTTGGACTAGGCCATAAAGCTAAAGGAATGACTAATGTGGGCAGATCAGCCCCTCTGGGCTGGAAAATCCTTTCAGTACCATCTCTATTGACAGCATGGAGTCACCTTCTATCCCGAGTTGTGCCTACCACATCTGGGTGTGTGTGTGTGTGTGTGTGTGTGTGTGTATGTTTAGACACAGTCTTGCTGTGTCACTCAGGCTGGACTGCAGTGGCACGACCATAGCTCACTGCAACTTTGAACTCCTGGGCTCAAGCGATCCTCCTGCCTCAGTCTCCTGAGTAGCTGGGACCACAGGCACGCACCATCACACCCAGCTAATTTTTAAATTTTTTGTAGAGACAGGGTTTCACTATATTGCCCAGGCTGGTCTTGAACTCCTAGCCTCATGTAATCCTCCAGCCTCGGCCTCCCAAAGTGCTGGGATTACAGGCATGAGCCACCACGCCAAGCCTCACTTCTTGTTTGATTCAGAACTCAAGTGGATGCTATTAATAGAAACAACTGATATTGAGAGTTCTTTCTACAATCATCAGTCATAGACTATGAGGGTTGGGAGATGTCTTCTAGTGATCTTTTAGAGACCATTAGTGTCACCCAACCCTTCCCTGACCCTGAGACCTTGAGGGGGCAGGGACTTGCCACAGATCACATCAGTGGCAGAACCAATACCAAGTCTATTGGTCCCTTTCGTTAACAGCTCATCTCACCCACTTTGTGTCCACCCGTGCCTGCTTAGGGTCAGCAGGCAAGCAAGCACCTGCTCTCCCAATCACACAACCCTTCAGAACAACTCACAGAGCAAGGGCTGCAAAAGACTGGGAAAACAACAATAAAACACCCCAAGGATTCTAAAGTCTTCTTTTCCAGTAGCTGTTAAATCGTAAACACATTTTCCTATGCCTCTCCCTCGCGTTTTGTTTTCTGCCTAAATGTGCTTTTACTACATCACATGGTAACAATCACTGATTCTTACATTCCTTCCGTTTTGAGAAATAATGCCTCATACCTGGGCCCTAAATTGCCAAAGCACCAACCACATTCTGGAAACAAAGTGGATCCAATGAGGGAGATTGCTGATCAGCCCTTTTCAAATAGTGTTTTCTTACGTGCTGGTGAGTCAGTCAATTCTCAGTTGCAGATGTGTAGTCTAGGCTGTTTGTTGTCTTAAGTCTTTATGGAAACCACCCCCTCCTCCCCTCATTCCCACCCTGGCCCACCAGATTTTAGTAAAAATCTTCCATTTTGGCATCATAAGAGTGCCCTCTAGTGCTGATTTAATTAAGAATCTGGAGACTGAGAGATTCTTGCTTCCATGGGAAATGAGTTTGTCTATAACTTGTCCTTGGCTACGGCAGGATATATTCTTTCTAAATGCATTCCTGTAACACCTATGTGGAAATTTAGTCTTTCAGAACAGGGTGAACAAACAAAGCAAAGCAAAAAAATAAAACTGGAGGGCTATAAAAGAAAACCAGGCTTGTCCTCTCTCTTGAGAAGTATTCCCACTTATGATGTGGGGGTGCTAGTTGAGTTATAAAATAAGGCACACAGACACAGGCCGACTTCATCAATTGAAACTTGATAGCAATTTTCATACGTGTTTTAAAGTTCTTCTAATGCAAACATCTGTATTTGTATGGTAGGTTCCAGTGATGCATTTCCTCAACTTGGTCACATTTTACAGTACATTTTTTGGAAGAAAGTTAAGAACCAATAAGAATCCCTTAGAAATTTTCTGGGTGTAACAGGGCTTGCTTTCTGTTAATAAGGGCCTGAAAAAGTTTCACTTACAATATAAATATAAGTGTGTATGTTGGGACTTATTCCGTCCCATTTTATTTCCATGTTCCAGATTTTTGGGTCTGGAAGGTCCACAATGATGGTATTTCAGCACTGGTTCAAATCAGCAGAATGCAATGGTGTCTGCCTGTGGTCCCAGCTACTCAGAAGGCTAAGGCAGGAGGACTGCTTGAGCCCAGGAGTTCAAAGTTGCAGTGAGCTATTGTCACTGTACCTTTTACAGTTAGCTTAGCAAGCGGCTGCTACTTTATTGAATCTCAAATATTTTATGTGGACACAGACAAAGGATGGCAAGCTGCCAGCATGAGACAGCTGCTTCATTCACATTTTGACACTTTTAAAACACAGAGAATAAAAAAGTCCCTAACAAGTAATGATTTGGCCAGTGCTAAAATAAGGATTGAGATCATTCTCAGGAAAGGTGCAGACCAGTGACTAACAGGATCAGACAACAGAGACGCGTGGAAAGGTCCATTCTGGATATATGTCACCTGCTTTCAGCAAGGAGCTTAGGTCTCTGCTGAAGTCATTCTGGGAACCACTGGATTTGGTCTAAAACAACTTCCTTCAAGCAAGCCCAAAACAAAGAGTGATTCATGGGTCTGGCAAGAGGCCATGTGCTAGAGTGGAGTGAGCACGGACACTGGAGTTGACAGAACTGTGTTCAAATCCCAGCTCTTCTACTTTTCTTTGGTCACCTCAAACCTGCCAGCTTCATTTTTCTCAAAAAAACCGTGACTTCCTTGTGATCTCTGATAATACTTAACAGAGGGCACAAACCAGGCGATCAATAAAAACTGCTGAATTTAACATAACCAACAGTTGATGAAAATATGAAAAATACCCCACGTCCTCATGTTTCCAAAGATCTAAGTGTTTGGAGTCCAGTAAATGAAACATCTGGATGGTGGATGTAATTGTCAAAAATCTGTGATAAAGACTTTAAGCCATTGCTGTTCTTGCCCACATGTAACTTGCTAGTCTAAGTCCATGTAACAAATCCACATGTCCAGGGTTGTGCTTAAAACCCCAGGCTGAACAGTTCTTTCTGTTTGGGAGGCATAATTTTCATAACTGGATTAACACTGCTGCTATTGATGGATGCACTGTTTTTGAAAAATTATGACCAGTTCAACAGTTTTGTGGGCTTCAGACATCTTTTGATGTGAGGATGTAACACTATTGTTACGGCAAAGCCTTTGTTTCTCTGAGGAAACAGGTCTCCCTTAATTGCAGGATTCTCAGTTTCATGTCTTACCTATACTTTCAAATCCAGGACCAAAAATGCTCAATGCTTTTGCCCCAGGAATACAAAATATGGAAGAAGCTTGCCAAATCATTTCAAGGAATACACGGAATCTTTTCTAAAATTATTGGAAATTATACCTAAATGACAAACAATAACAATCATACCATTAACTACCATTTCATGAGTAATTACTATATGCCAGGCACCATACACTTTATAGGAACGATCTCATTTCAGCCTGAGCAAAAGTCTATATTCACTGTATAGATGAGAAAACTGAGGCTGGGAGGGACTTGCAAGATACGTGGCAGAGTCTGGATTCCAGCCCAGAGTTGAAGGATGCCAGTGCCCAAGCGCATTAGCCACTAAGCTGTACTAACTATAATTTATTTTATCTTAACAGCAACCCTTTGAAGTAGGCATCATTCTTCTCATTTTATAGGGAAGTCAGAGAGGCTCCGAGTGTAACTCGCTCAAGGTCATACAGCTAATAAGTGAAGGTGCTGAGATTGGAATATTCAGTATTTCCTGATTCCAAATCTTACGCCTTGCCTATTGCACTGTGTGCTACGCCTCCATGAGGCACTAATGTGGAAAAAGTCATTGTATATAATCACTCTGGGCATATCACCCCTCCACTGAGAGCTGGGAATTGCACCCTAGTTACTGTACAAGGCTGCAGCATTCTCTGAAGTGCTTCCTTGTACACCCCTCTTTAAGCTTCTCATGGGACTATTTTTCATTTTGAATTCCAGGATAAACTTGCAGGCTATGAGTGCCAAGCACTTGAATTACACAAGGAACAGAAGTAGTAGCTCATTTGAAGATGAAAACCTGGTGTAAATCTTCACCACAGCTATGCTGCTCCCCTAGGACATAAATCAAGTGGCAGTGGGTGGGCCAGGGGCCTGCAGGGAAAGTTGGCAGGCAGATCAGGTCTCTCTCTGTGGAGCAGTGGGGGCTGGGGTGTTTCTTGCTATTACACCTATATTTCTTATTTATAGGAAAACGTGATTAAATCAGATATAGACAGAATCCAGAAAGTCCAAGGCAAGACGACCAAGGAAAACAATGGGAAGAAGCTAGAGTATGTGCCCCATTCCAAGGAGGCCCGTGTAACTACAGTGGTAAGAGGGGAATTTTTTGCCGTGGAAAAGAGTTGTGTTAGCTAAATGATCGAGTCCATCCTCTAGCATGGTGTGTCAGGCCATTCAGAATTTGACCCTGACTTAATTTAAAAACCTATGAAAGTTGGAAGGTACCCTTAAAGACCATCAAGCCCAAACTCTGCATTTTTTAGGTCCTGAGAGAGAAAGGGACTTGTCCAATGTCACACAGTTTGTAATAGGGTCAAAATCACCTCTCAGATCTCATGACTTCCAGTTTGGGAATCTTAAATGCACCAAGGTACATGACAAAAAAATGAATGCAGTGATCTATGCTAGAGGATAAAAGTAAAAAGGCCAGTTGGGAGCCAGCAGCAGGGATCCAAGCATGAGGACTGGGCTGTGTTGTTTAATTAGAACAACAGCTCTGTAAGATCCTCTTTCCTATCTCCTTGCACGGGTGAGGCAACCGAGCCTCAGAGAGATGAAGCACTTTGCCAAGGTCACGTAACTAATACGTGGAGAAAGGGACTTGCAGGTCGGTCTGACTCCAAAACCTACATGCTTCTATGCTAGCAAGGTTTGGGCCCCCTAATTACTCTGTGGCCACCTCCCAAATAGAAATGAGGTCCCTTCAATTTACAAGTGAATTTTAACATATTCATGTTTTGCAATCATGGTAAAAACAGGGTGAGCCCCCACCTGCAAACCCAGATCCAACAAAGTCTTGGCCGGTGTCTGGTTCTCAGATTCCCGGGAACACCTTTGGACTGCCCTTGTCCTCGGGAACCGAGGAAAACAGGAAGCCATTAGAACAGCCTATCAACTCCTTCATAGCCACAGAGGGCTGTGTAATCTCCCCATAGGAACTGGTGTGCCACCACAGGCTGCTAAGAGTGCCTGTGTGATCGTGACAGCCAAGCTGCCAGCTAACTGGGATGATGCCATGGGAGTTTCTTTATGCTTAAAGAAAATGGATACAGCTGAAGTCTGTATCCAGCACTAGGCAGTGCTGCTGTCTACACACCACCCCTCTGGGACTCCTGCCTTAGCCCCACATGGTAGCCCTGTAGCAGCAGAGCAGTGTCTCTTCTTTCAGGAAAGTTGATAGCCACTGAAGTAGTGGGGACGGTCCTCACAAGTGGGAGGAAGAATTTGGAACTGCTTATTTGAAGCTGGCCTTGCTGAATTGCTAATTGTACAAGTGGCACATCATTAGGCTGCTTGTTCATGCCTCCTGATCAAAACAGGGGTGCACAGTATATCTCAGAGGCAGTGGAGAAATCACCAGGCAGCTGGGTTTGTGTAAATTGAATCCCAGTTTCCCAACACTTGGCAGCTGCCCTTCATACTCTGGCTTTAAAGCTACTCTGCCCCCAAACTCTCATCAGGTAGGTAATGATCTGGAAACTCATGCGATCTGCTGCTAGAAGGAAAACCCAATTTAAAGGGATCTTTCTCTAGAGAAACCCTTTGAATATACCTGGACAGTTATTTTAGATTTTGAATGGGGGTCTCTCCCAAAACACAAACACACCGCTTTTCATTCAAATTGTGTTCTTTACTCTTCTGACGTATAACTAAATTTTTAACAGCTTTATTGAAGTATAATTTCACATACCATACAATTCACCTAATTAAAGTGTACAATGGCTTTCAGTATATACACAGATACGTGCAACCATCACCACAGTCAGTTGTAGAATATTTTCAATCACCTCCAAAAGAAACCCCATACACTTCAGTGGTCCCTGCCCTATCCCTCTGTTCCTCCCAGCCCCTAACTACCATGAATCTACTTTCTGTCTCTACAGATCTTCCTATTCTAGACATTTCAAATAAATGGAATCATACAATAGTAATCTTTGGTGACTGCCTTTTTTTCACTTAGCATAATGCTTCCAAGGTTCATCCATGTCCTAGCATTTATCAGTACTTCATTCCTTCTCATGGTCCAGATAACATTCCATTGTATAGACGCCCCAAATTTTTTGAAAAGTAAAAGTCGTCTAAATAATCTTATCTCCACTCACTAGACAAGTCCACAGATCTGTCCTGAGCACCCGCAGAGGTAGAACTATTCTATTACTAGCACTACGGGGTGACATAGAGATGAATAAGGAGATGCAACAAACACATTCATTCATTCATTCATTCAACAAATCTACCAAGTGTCTCCTATGTGCTGAGAATGGTGCTTAGGCACTTGGAACTCAAGGGTGAGCAAGACATTGTCCCTGCCTTTCATCAGCTCACAGTGAGGACAGAAGTATAGAAAACCATACCTGGTAGCTCCACAGTATATAACTGCTGAAAGTACCTGCAAGTTATGGTGAGCCCAGTTTTCAGTCTGGAGGAGTTCACAGCCCAGGACTCAGTTCCTGATTCCACCAATATTCATGAAAGAAATTAGCCCAAGAGAGGGTAGCAGCCAGGGATTCCTGTGGGTTTTGTTATTGTTGTTCATTTGTTTTGCATATTTTTATTGAGGTGAAATGCATGTAACATAAAATGAAGCATTTTAAAGTGTATAATTCAGTGGGATTTAGTACATTACATGTTGTGCAACTGCCACCTCTATCTGGTTCCAAAATATTTTCATCACCTAAAAGAAAACTTTGTACCCATTTAACAGTCACTCTCTCTTCCACCCTTGCCTCAGGCCCTGGCAAGCACAAATCTGTTCTCTGCCTCTATGGATTTGCCTGCTCTGGATTATTCATATAAGTGGAATCATACAATACGTGGCCTTTTAGTCTGGCTTCTTTCACTTTGCCTAAAGTTTTTGAGATTCATCCGTATTGTAGCACGCATCAGCACTTCAGTCTTTTTTACAGCTGAACAATATTCCACTGTAGGGATACACCACATTTTGTTTATCCATTCATCCACTGATGAGCATTTGGGTTGTTTCCATTTCTTTTTCACTTTCATGATTAACCCTGCTATGAACATTCATGTACAAGTTCTTGTGTGGGCATACGTTTTCATTTATCTTAGGTATTTACCTAAGAGGAGAACTGCTAGAGACCATATGGCAATCCTCTGTTTAACTTTTGGAGAAACTGCCAAACTGTGTTGCACAGCAGCTGCACCATTTTACATTCCCACCAGCAATGGATAAGGGTTCCAGTCTCTCCCAGGGATACAGTCTTATTTCTTACTTTTAGAGAAGAGGTCCACTAAATTGGAGACACCCAATTAGTCCACCAAATGATTGACCCTAATGCTGGGCATTTGAGTCTGGGCCTCTTAATTAGTGCGTAGGCTACTGGGAGAAACAAAGCAAATGAGGACGGGGGTGGGGGGGAGGGGGCCTCCCCTCCTCCACAGCTCTGGGTGCCTCTGTGCATGCTCACAGCCTAAAGGGGCAAGTTGGCAGGTCGGCAGGTTGGCAGGATGGCTGTGGAACTGTCCACTGACCTACATGGATGGGATTCACAGCATCAGGCCCAGCAGAGGACTGAAAGAACATTCTTGGCTGTTAGAGCCAAACCTAGCAAAATCCAGGAGGTGATTTTATGAAAGAAATGACATGAAATCAATAATGACTCTGGCAATAAGGGAAAGAACAGCACGGCCTTTTCTATTACACAAGAAATTGGAAGAAGCTTCAATGGGTTGCGAAGGCACTTAGATCCCATGGCATTCGACACTGGCTCCTGTCTCTTGGAATAAAGGTCTGACATAAATCTAGGAAATAAATAATAATGATGAATGTCTAGCTCTAAAGATGACAACATATAAGTATATCACTGAAGCTTGCCCTTATGGCTGGTCTCTCTTCTCCAGTGATCAGACAGCTTGACAAAGATCGAATCCACTCTGCCTCCAGCCTATATCACTCCCTGGGCAGGTCAGCCCCATTCTGAAGTGGCATTAAATCTTTCAAGCCATTCAATGCAATTTTCATGCACTGAGACTGTCACTGTGAAGATGACATGCCACTCACTGTCCAGGGAGAACTGGGGCACAATCCCAAAGGCCCCTCCTCAAAGCCTAAGAGTTTGCATTCTTAGGGGAGAAGAAGCCTTCTCTCAATGATCTCTATCAGCCCCCAAATCCTTGGATCTTTGGTAACTTAAGATTTAAGTGGGTGGATTTCAAACACTTTAAGAAGCCAAGTTCTTTTTTCAAACAAAATCTTCCAATAACTCCATTTATAAAAAACACATAAAAACTGAGCTGCTCTAACTGAAGAGGGGATAGATAGGATGAAGGAGGAGGGGCGAGGGCAGGGCTGCCATTCCTTGCCCCACAAGATGGGCACTGCACGAGTCCAGGGAGCACTATCCAGATAGAACCACAGCTCCCAAAATGTGACATGAAGACATTGGTGGCGCCCAAGACCATTCGGGGGGGTCCCTGCAGTCCTCCCTTTTCCAAACAGAAGCCCGTGTGAGGCTGGATTTTCTTCATATACTTTAATCAAAATAATATATCACAACAGATCAAATGCAGAAGCTGATATGGGGAATCCACCTAATCATCTATGGAGGCAGATGTCAAAAAGATTTACAAGATATAAAATGATGCCACTCATTTATTTTTTTGCTTTAAAAATCAGTTATTTTTCATAAAAATCATGTTAATATGCAACAGGTATAGTATTGTTATTATAACTGGATTAATACATGTTTTGAAAACGTCTCAGTTTTTAATTCTAGTATGGTCAATATCAACAGGTATATTCCACATGAACAAAAGCTCTTTGGGGTCTTCAATAATTTTTAAGAGTACAAAGACGTCTCAAGACGGAAAAGTTCGACACCTACTGACTTAGAATATGATGTAAATGGGAGCTGTGCAAAGCCCGGAGGCTCTGGGTGGTAGGTTAGAGGGTCCGAGCCCTGCCTGCTCTCCCACCTTCCATACCCCTGAGGCAACTCTTAGGGTACCCTCCTCAGAACCCTGAGGGTCTAAATTTGAAAATAACTGATCAAGTCCAGCCCCCTCACTTTAGAGACCAGGAAACTTAAGGAAGCCAAGAGTTATGGACCCATAAGTTCTGAAGAGCTGGGGTTACATTCAGGTCTTCTTTAGGGAGCTTCTCTTCCTTCACACTGGGCTGCCACCGAAAGAACACTAGCAGCTTCCACTTGCTATGCTCTCTTCTGTGTTCAGCACTGTGCTAAGAAGCGCTGTCCCCTGTAAATTCCAGATTGAGCGCCGCCCCCCGGTGCCTCCTTCCTTCCGCTCTGCAAACACATTTGGTCTGTAATGCTCCAAGTTTGCTAAAGCAACAGAGGGAGAAAGGCAGGTAACAGGCTGCCCTCCCTCCTTCGCCATATTCGTCTCTGCATCAAGCCAGCTCTGGCCTTCTCGGTACAAAGAATTTAACCCGGCACTGGCTTCCTCAGCACATCTTGATAAGCAGCATGCAACCCACCAGAGAGGGGATTATTGAAAATCCAGGAATCAATTGATTTAATCAGGTTCCTGTATAGTTCAAGAAAGGCCCACATGGGCAACAACGGAGAGGTTAAGAGCAGTGGCTTGGCAGCTTGCCATGTGGTGACTCCACAGTGTGTGCCTTTGTGCCTCCTGCCCTCGCCTCCGCACACCTCCCATCCTGTGAAAAGACTCCGCTGGGAAGGGGTGAGCGAAAAATGTTGTGGAGCTAATCCCTGTACCACCAGAGTGGCAGCAGTAGGACACACGGTGCCTGAAAAGGCTCCCCCAGGTTGCTCATGCATCTCCCAGAATGGCAGAGCTGACAGGGCCTATGGAGACTGGCCAGCCACGGTGCACATCAGAGTCACTTGCGAAGCCACTAAGCACACAGACCTGCAGAGCCCTGCCCCAGGGGAAGTCCTGCTTTAGTCAGGGATGGATCGTGTGTGTGTGTGTGTGTGTGTGTGTGTGTGTACGTATGTACATATTTATATTTATATACTCCTGGTGGAGTACCAATGAGAACCCAACTCCTTCACTTGCAGATGGGGAAACTGAGGAAGAAGGAAAGAGACTTACTTTAGGACACACAGAGAATTCAAGAAACAGCTGGACTGAGAATCCAGATATCCTGACCCCTAGTCCAGTACTCTTTCCACAATACCAAGCTGTGCTCAACTGAGGGGAAACTAGTACATGCATGTACATGTGTATGACAGGGAGTGGGGGAAGGTGAGAGAGCATTCAGAAATAACCAAGCCATTTCTATTTGATTCATGCTATCCATTTCATATTCTCTCCCTTTTCTCCCAATGTGATCACTGGGTCCAGGCCTCACAATTTATAGGTGAGGAACCTGAGGGCCAGAGCAGAGAAGGGAATTGCTCTGGGTCAGATTTAGGACCCAGATCTCTGTGTTTTCTTGCCTGTCTTCCTTCCACTACATTTTGACCCCTAAGACACATTCTGAAAGAAATATATTATTATAGATAGCATTTCATTATTATTCCTCTACCAAGAGGCAAAATATTGTTAGAAGCCACCACACTCGCTGGTGCTATAGCATTAGCCTGCCCTGGGAGCTGTTCTGATTGCTTATTTCCAATCTATGCTTCCATCTCAGGGCCTCCCTGGAAATACTGGTGAAGCCAGCACTGCTAATACAGACAAATGATGGCAGAACTAAAAGGTAGTGTTGTGATGAAATAAATTATTTGCATAGGTGGGACTTCTCTTTTAATTTTACTATTTTAAGGTTACAAATTGTTTTCTGGCCTTTATGTATAATTAAATATAGATGGTCTTGGAGCTTAATGTCAGTTTAAATTTCAGCCTTTGGAAAGTAATTTGTTTGCATGTTCAATGAACAAACCATTTCTTATCAGTTTCAAAGACCCGGGCTCATGCATCATGAATCAAAGTTGCCTTTATCAAAGCTAAAAAGGTCAGGCAAAGTAGGCTTCTAACTCCAGTTTAGCCACCCTCTAAAAGAGAAAAATCAGGCTGCATGCAGTGGCTCATGCCTGTAACCCAATAATTTGGGAGGCCAAGGTGGGAGGACAGCTTGAGGCCAGGGGTTCAAGACCAGCCTGGGCAACATGGCAAAATCCCACCTCTACAAAAAAATTAAAAATTAGCCAAGCATGGTGGCACATGCTTGTAGTCACAGCTATTCGGGAGGCTAAGGCAGGAGGATCACTGGAGCCCAGGAGTTCAAGGTTGCAGTGAGCTATGATTGTGCCATTGCACTTCAGCCTTGGCGACAGAGTGAGACATTGTCTCTAAAATAAATAAATAAATGAAAGAGAAAAATCAAGCTTGTAGTTCTCTGTTTTAAGACACAGGTGACTTAATTTCCCTAAGTATGAGCATGATTATACAAATGATTCACTGTGCCCTCTCTACACACAAAAGCCAGCTAAATAGTGTTCATCACGCCATTTTGAATGGAACCGCTTGGATTCCCTCTGCTCTCTGGGCCTCAGTTTCCTCACATTCCATATGAGGAGATCTCTGAAATTCCTCCAGCTCTGACAATCTAAGGTAACTAGACATAAAAAGGCTACCCCTAGAGGTGATTTTAAATGACACTAGTTTGTCTTAGAAAGCAGTTTGTAAGGTTTGAAGTCTTTTAGATTAAGCTTTTGGACCTATGAGTTCTCAGGCAACCTGCCCCCTCTGCCTTTCTCCCTTTGTCCTCTCCACTCTCAGAAAGATTTCAGCTGTCCCATCCCTTTTCTTAATGGCTCCAAGGATATTCACACTACTTTAGATATCCCTGTAGTTCCAGAAATCTCTTCCTGTCATGCATTCTCCAATCTCTTAGAGTTCCCCTACTAAATCTGCATATGTACTAGGACTCATAAGTGGATATTTGCTCATTGACAGTACATGACCAAGATATAAAGTGAAAATAAGGACAGGTTATTAAACAGAATATCTAGTATGATCCTATTCCCCCCACCCTACAAGCAAACTAATCAGCCACTCTTTCTGATATGGCATACATCTAGACTAGCTCAGGGTCTCTTCTGCTTGCCTGTCAACATTAACAAAGGAGAATTTTGGAAGTCACCTCACAAGTACTTACTAATGAGTTCTCTGTTTTATCTTTCTTTGCTCTAATCTAAGGTATTGACATTTGCAGAAACTCTCTTTTTCAAAAGGTGTCGAAACTCTGGTTCGATTTGAATTCCTTAAGTGGTTAGGACAATAGGATTCAGAGCACGAAAGGGCTTTTCAGTCCAAAGGTTCCATATTAGAAAAGACTAGATAAGATTTAACAGTGAGCATGGAAACATCTAGAAGAGTGTCGTCAGCAGTAGATCCAGAACTGAGGTGATCTGATGGTCTCTAGCTAAATGCTGAATGCTTTATGATATTTTCTCCTTTAGTTTTAACAACTATGCCTTAAAATAAGGCATTATTATCTCCATTTTACAGATGAAGCACAGAGAGATTAAGCTACTTACCCAAGATCAAAGCTAGCAAATGGCAGAGCCGAGTGGAGAATTCAAGTCATTTGTTTGTAGAGCCTATGAACTTTACCTATGCTTTAGGGTAGTGTTATGTCAAAAAAGCAATAGCTGGCCAGCCGCAGGGGCTCACGCCTGTAATCATAGCACTCTGGGAAATGTAGGTGGGAGGATTACTTGAGCTCAGCAGTTCGAGACCAGCCTCAACAAGAATGAGACCCTGTCTCTACTAATAATAAAAAATAAAAAAATTAGCTGGGCATGGTGGTGCATGCTTGTAGTCCCAGCTACTCGGGAGGCTGAGGCAGAAGGATTGCTTGAGCCCAGGAGTTTGAGGTTGCTTTGAGCTAGGCTGACGCCATGGCACTCTACCCAGGGCAACAGAGTGAGACTCTGTCTCAAAAAAAAAAAAAAAGCAACAGCCCAGGGATCTTCAGACTTGGGTTATAATCTCAGCCTTACTACTAACCCTGTGACTCTCTGAGACAATGAAAACTCCATACTAGATAACCTCTTAGGTTACTGGCAGCTCTAAAATTTAATCAAGAAAAATCACCAATTAATATGCAGATGGCAGAAAAATGCTAGTGATGGAATAGTCTCATGTGATATTACAGTTTCTATCTTGAAAAAAAGTAGTACTTAAAGGGAACGTATGATGATGAGTTTGGTTTTTCATTGGTGGGACTGCAAGGTTGGCAACACATGCCCGTAGGAATGTCCATGAAGTCTTTGAACTGCAACTTGAGAGACAGGTCTGGGCTGGAGACACTGAGCCTGTCCTCACAGCAGGGGTAGTCAGTAGAGAGAAAGAAAGGCAAAGCACAGAGGACTGAACCTCTAAGAAATCTCAGTTAGAGGGAGGGACAGGGAAGACCTAGCAACAGAGGAATAAAGGCAGAGAAAAATAATCACGCAAATAGCATGATATCAATCAAGCCAAGAGAAGACAGGATTTTAAAATGAGAGGTGAAGTGAGGTGGTCAGAGGTGGTGAAAATTAGTCAAGAGCCAGGTCACTCCTGCCTGTGAACCCTCTCTGAAGACCTGTCTTTTCCCCACACGTGCTCCCAAGGTAAGAGTGAATCTCCTCTTTTCTTTAGATGTCCTGGATGTAACAGGCACTCAATGTTCTTTCACTGGACTGAATCGCATGAGCTGACTAGTTGCAGTCACCACAGCCCTACAGGTTGTCTCTTTACAAGCAAAGGCAACAGGCTTTCTAAAAAGCAGAGGGGTAGGAGCAAACACAGCTGCCAACCAAAGCACAATTTTTATAAAAAGAATATGCCATGTTGGCCCTTTCACCCCAACCTGCATAGGCCTGGATACGATCACTAGCTATGTCATGTATGAATGAGGACAGGAAGGACAGTGAGAGAAAGACATGGAAAGGTATAGTATGTGAGTGGAGATCAGCATAGCTACAATAGGGTATGTATTTTCCAGAGAGAAAGCTGGTGGGGAGACGGGGTGGGGAGAGGCGGCTGGTGGTGTGTGTGAGAAGAGGCCTAGAGAAAGATGAGAATAACAGAAACCAAATAAATAAAAAGGCAATTTCATTATTATTTCAATTTGGCAAACCAAACTGTATTGTTTTCTTGATTTTTTTCGAACACACTTGAAAGACGTAAACACAAGAGCAAAAAAATAATGAGATCCTGTCAATGTCCTAAATCAGTTGTCAAGTGAGCCACCCCTCATACACAGCTGTCATTTGGTGCTCCAGATTCCTGGGAAGGAGGCTTGCACGTGCCCAGAATGGTCAATGTCACACTGAAGGAGGGTGGCATCAAGGCAGCAGAAGTAAGGCAGGCTAGGATGTGGGCTCAATAGGCAAGACATGTGTTGCAGAGCCTCTTGGCAAAAGGTCAAGGATCTAGAAGGTCAAGGCATGTGTCAAGAACATGTAAAGATGCCAAGAAGTTCTAAGGAAAAAGATGTATAAAGCACCAAGTGGCAGAAACTGGCCTGCGACAAGCAATTCAGGCAGATTATCATGTAAGATGGGAAGTGATTTACAATGAACCTTGCTGGCTTCTTGCAGGCATCTGTGGGGTCAGGCAGGTTGGAAAGGTCTGAGCAGGCAAGCAATCTGGAATACAGGTGCATGAGGAGAGTTCTTGGCACCAATCATCAGAGCTTAAATAGAAAGCCTTGTCTCAAGGCTTCCTCTGGTTCTGCTTTCTATGGAAGTCCAATTAGAGCTGGGGTATAACTGGGCGTGGGCCTGAGGACACCACAGAGAAGGAACAGCTGGAGCTGGAGACCCAGGGCATGTGGCTTGTCCTGATAATTCAGTATTGGTCACTATTCACCTTCTCCCTAAAAAGACAGGTTTTGCAGCACTGCAATTATGTTCTGAGCAACCAGACACCATACTGAAGGTCACATATTGGCATCAGTTTCCCTTTCTGTAAAATCGGTAAAGGGATAGGAATTAGATAAGAATATCATTGAGAGCATATGGCACCAGGTTTGACTTATTCAATCCCAAATGATAAGAATAGCCCTATTAATGCTGAGTCTGATACTTGAAGTCTCCTAAGTGAGGCACATTGTAAGTGTCCCAATAAGGGGATGAAAACACACAAACGCATAGCTTGTATTACTTAATTTGCACACCTTTTTCTCCTTTTTTAGGTTTAACTTCATTTAAGTAATCTCTATTCTAGACTCCTTAGCCTATGAATTGACCATTTGCAATACTGTTAAATCTGGGTAGCTGGCCGTATACCTAAAGATATGGCACAAGTTGCAAGGCTCTCCACCAGGGGTGCAGAGTGACTCCAGCAGGGTGACAGCTCAAGAAGCCAGCAAAGTTCATTGTAAATCACCTCCCATCTTACAAAACTGATCATGTTGCATGATCTTATGTACACACATTGCCCAACATACTAGCCAAAAGGTAGGTGTGCCATTGAGATTGCTGAATGAGAGAATGGATAAATGAATACATAAATGAATGAATGATTAAACACGCCTAAGATGAAAGGGTGGTATCAGGTGATAGGTCTGAGTGTCTTAGATAAATACAAAATTTCTCCTTGAAATTAGTAGACAGCTTGCTTTGTGAAAGGAATAAAGAGGACCCACATGTCCACATTGGTAGGGAATAAAGAGGCTAGAGAAGAGTTAAGTTTAAAAGAATATCGGTAGGAATGAGACACTTGGGGGCATCCCAGGAAAGCAATTACAGTTTCGACCAAAAGAGGGCGATCCTAAGCTCACAGAATGAGTATCTGAACTGTAAGGTATCACAGAGCTCATTTGACTTAACTCTCATTTTACAGATGGAGCCCCTGAGGCCCAGAAGGGAGATACCACCTGACAAAGATCAAATAGCCGGGCCCTGTGCGGAGCCAAGCAAAAGAATCTTAGACTGAGAATAACCTGGGCTCTAAGAACCTGGATAAACTTGAGGAACATAATGGAAAATGGCTCCAAAGCTAATCTCTATATCCATGTATAGGCCTGAGTGTCCCTTCTTGCTTAATCACTTGGTCCCTAACATCTGCTAGAAGACGGTTTCTGGTGCTCTCAAGAAGAGCTGTGCACTGCTATCCTGAGAACCTACTGGGCAGGGCTGGGGCTAACAGGAGTGGGACAACAGTTAGCAGCTGGGTGGAAGCAAGCATGGACAAGGCTCTTTTTGTCTCTCTTGTTTCCAACTGGGGCCCTCCCTTCATCGTCCAGCTCCTCCCACCTTTAGCAACATGGCGGGGAGAGACGGTCAGGAACTATGGCCCTGGTCTAGCCCTGCAAACCCATCTGCCATAATAAATTCAGGCTAAACACCAGTTTAACTAACTTCCTAATAGAATCAACTAATTGTCCCTCTGAATCACTTCACTGAATCCCTCAGGTCAATTCTGGGAAAACAGTCAAGGCAGCGGAAGGGGCAAGCGCAGCTGTTTGGCATTTCTCTGGCTAGAACACCCCCCCCCCCACACACACACCCAGGGCAAGCGTGAAGGCCACAAACCCAGGGCAGGGAAGTGCCAGCTGCAGCAGCCGGCAGATTAGGCATGGGAGGGCTGGTGGAGCCTCCCGCTGAGTTCTGAGATCCAGTTCCTGGAAGTAGGCGCCTCTGCACCAGGCAAGACGCCAGCGCCAGCGGGGTTTGATCAGGACCTCACTGTGCTGGCTCCCGCAGCCAGCGCCTATCCTGTTCTCAAACCCACTGAGCTGGTTCTGTTTGCTGGCAGTCCTTGGGTCTAGGCCAGAGCAGGTTTCTGACCTAGTCCTGACCTGAACTGGACACCCTCAGCGTATCAACTCCCTCTTGGAACTCTCACTGCACACTGAGGAGTGTGTCTTTACCATCTTTTCTGGCTTGTTCTTTCCTTCTGTGTGTTTCTTTTGCCTCCTCAGCCAGAGTGAAAACTCTACTGTGTCTTTCTTGCCCTTCCTTTCTAGTCCGTGGGCTGGGATGGGGACCATCTGTGTCACTACAGGGATAACCCTAATGGATTGAATCTTGGATTCCTTGGCCTACCTCACAGATACCCTCCCAGGGTCAAAGAGTTGTCTTCCTGCCTGTTGCTTTCCTGTGATGTTGACAAATCTGAATGGGTCTGTGACTAGACCTTGCAGTGGAAGTGTACAAATGCTTTTTCTCAAGGCAGGATGCAGAGGTGTGGGAAAAGAATGGAGTAAGACCGCTGACAGCCGTAAGGGAACCTCTGCATTTTGATATCAACAGTTAATCTACTGTGCCACATCTCTGAGAAAACTAAACGAAATGCACTAACTGCTATGACATTGAAGCTGTGTTGCAAAAACGATTTTGTAGAGCAAATAACTATCTTATACCGGCTATTTCATGCCTTATTGAGCAACCAGCAGTTTATGAAAACAATGTTTCATAAATATGGCTGCAGGTTCTCGAATGGAGACTGCTAGGATTTTCAGCAAGGGGAACTCATCGGTTTCCTCATTCTCCCCCTGAACTTTCTGTTTGTCCTACTCTAGTCTTTGGCTGGCATGTAGCCCCACATCCAAGCCCATCTGCCAAGGCCCAAGAGACTTCATATGAGGTGCCATAGGAAAGGGTTGGAGGGATGGAACACGCCACAGACTAGGAGTCAGGAAACCCGGACTGTAGTCCTGTCTTTGCTATCGAGCAGCTACGTGACAAGTCACTTTACCATTGGGAGTCTCTTCAACTCAGGATCCTCATCTGGAAAATGCAGATAAATGTACTTGGCCTCCCTGCCTCCCAGCGTTTTTGAGAGAAAAGGTGCCTTTAGAAGCTTTATAGACTATAAATCGCTAGATGCGTGCAAGGAATGAGCTTATCACTATCATTATACTTTGAAGAAGCAGCCGCCACAGGCAGTGAATGAGTTCTTTAAGCCCAGTAGTTAAGGAGAGACTGCCTGAACCTGTGTGCAGGAAGTCACTGAGGGTATTTCAGTGGCATTGGTGGGGTTGACACTAGATGCACTCCAAGGCCCTTTTAAAGCTCTAACTCTGTGAGTCTGGAATGTCCAGGCTTTTAATAATTTTCTTAGTAGTGACAGTGTGTTTGAGGAGGGCTAGCATTCTCTTAGCCTCGTTTTTTTTATCTCTACCAATTTTTTCTGATTATAAAATTAATGCATACTCATGGAAAATTGGAGAATACAGAAAAAGTATAAAAAAAAGAGAAATCATGGATAATCTTCCATCTTTGAGGTGATCACTGTTTACACAGTATATCATATTCAGTCATTTTTCTATGCATCTTATTCTTTTTCAAAATTGGAATATTTTACAAAAGGGGATATGATTAGTTTTATACCCTGAGAGGATTTTTTAAAATATTATACCATAAGCATTTTTCCTAAAACCTTAAATCCTTAAATATTCTCTAAGAACATGATTTTGAATAAATAGCTAAGTAATATTCTAGTCTATGATTATACATTGACTTAAGCAACACTTTTTAGACATTCGGAGTCTTGTAATTTTCTTCCTATTATAAGTGATAGGAAAAGTTAAGGTAAGTATACATAAGTAATTGTGTCTGATTATTCCTTCAGGTGAAATCAAGTAGCAAAGCTATAGAGTCAAAACATATAAACATTTTTTAATTGTCTTGATCACACTGCCAACATGTTCTCTAGAAAGACTAATTTATGACTCCTGCCAGCAATGTATTAAAATATCTATTTCACAAAATCCTCTTCAACTCTGGGAATTTTGATTTTAACATTTCTCAGCCAATTTCATATGTAAAAATCATTTCCATTGTTAGTTTTAATTTACAGTTCATTGATTACTAGTGAAGTTGATTTTTGCCTTTTGTTTATTAGCTATTTGTACATAAGCCGTCGTGAATTGTCCTTTGTATTAGCCCCTTTTAGGACCTACAATTCACACTGCTCTGCAGATGTAATCAGTTCTGAGCCATCAATGCCAAAGGAGAACAGGGGTGTCCTGAATGAGCACAACCCAAGCCCCAGCAGAAACTCCTATAGCTTCTCTCCCAGCAAACCACTCACAATAGCTGGGGCGGGAGGAGGGAGTGCTGAAATCCAGCAGTGATTTGTATTTCCCTGCGTTTACATCTCCTGCTCTGCCTCTTGTATAAGAGCTAATGAGCAGCAAAGCTGACAAAAGACTAAGAAAAAAAGAGAAGAAAGGGCACGGTTAATCCCTTAAGTAGGACTGAGGAATGGATGGGATTTGGCCTTTAGAAAGGGGGAAAAAAAAAAAATCAAGATTTTTTTTTTAAGCCATGCAGTTCCCAATATGTACCACTGGATGGCAATCCTCCATTGGTTAGGCAAAAAGTTAATCACTTCCAGGGCCAGGGAAACTGAGGAAGGATCTGCTGAAACTGAGAGACAGGCACATCAAGGCAGCAAACAGTTTAATACAGGTGGCCTTTAGACACCACTGGGAACATGAATCACTGGTGTGCCAGGAAATGAAAAGCAAAGATTACGTTATACATTACAGACAATGAGACTTCATGGACATTGGCTAAGGAGGGTCAGAGAAGGGGGAATGCATTTCTTCCCATTTTGTTTGTCCCTTCTTTGCCTCTGCTCTATTTTGGGTATTGTTTGATTCTGTTCTTTGTGCCTGAAAAGGCAAAATTACCTACTTTGGGCATGTAATTGTCAGTAAGTACCGCATGCTTCTCAGAGCTGTAGGGGAGTGGGTGCTGCCGCTGCACCGCAAAGACTCTGAATTGCCCAAGCCTGACCAGCTCTGCCGGTGACGCTGCTCAGGAAAGCAGCTCCAAAGTTCCTGGGAGCAGAGAATGAAAAAGAAAACTCATAAGCCCCTTTAAGACTTGTTCTAACCCCCAAGGGAGCTTGGTATAGGAGAAATAGCACAGGTTTGAAAGCAACAAGCCTCGGGTTCATTTCACCTTAGATGCTTATAGGCGTGTGGTGTTGGGCCAGTTCCTACACCTCTCTGAGCCTTGCTGTATTCCTCTGTGAAACGGAGGGTGAAAGTACCCACACCTCACAGCATATAAGAAATATTACTACTGTTGTTATTGTTATTACATCCAAGTTCCAGGGATATAAAAAGCAGTACATATAATAGTCATTAAGACCCTGGGATTTGACTCAGACAGTCCCGGATCCTAATGTGGACCTGCCACTTATTAGCTGTGTGTTACCTTCCATGAGTCATCCCTCCTCTCTAGCCTAGATACTTTTTCTATAAAAGAGGAGAATAATAATACCTACTCCATAGGATTTTATAAGGATTAAAAGAGAAAATGGACACACAGCACACTGCCTGACACACAGTACACAGTCAGTCATTGGTAAGTGCTATTCGTGGTAGTGGTAACAGTATTATATAAAATCTCTCCCAGTCTTCAGAGAACACAGTCAAGAGAAAGGACCTGTACATCTAGTGCCGAGATGAAAGGGTCTCGTGTGGCCAGCCAGTGTGTGGAACCAGAGCGAGCATGAGCACACAATCCAAAGATGGAATCTGCTACTTCATACCATATGTCATTTGCCTACAATGTGGCTTTGGTTCTTTTTAAAGGCTCAAGGTCGGCCCAGAAGTTTTCCCTTGGCTTCAGCTTCTCTTCTGATCTGTGCCATTGTGCCACTGACCCCCTCCAGCTATTTCTCTTGAGGTCATTAGAATAGTTAAAGGTCAAATCTGGAAGCAACCTTCAAATCCAATCCCCTCTGGAAACTGAGACCCAGAGATAGGCAATAGGTTGCCCAAGTTACAGAGAGGCTGCATGGCAGGCAATGGGTTCCAGACTCCAAGGCCATCAACAGGGGCTCCTCCCACAGTGTTCCTAACCCCTCGGGCTGGTCCTTTATAGAGCCCATTACATAAAGGCCAAACAAGGACTTTCCCAAATTTGGGTGAGACGTTGTTGCATATCCTCATCTAGCCTTATTATAACTGGCCAAATTTCCCCAACGACAGGTGCAAACACGGGTTTTGTTTGTGTTTCTGTTCATTCAATGCTTGACTCTTATTTTTTTATGGACCAATTTAAGGAAACAATTATGTGAATAATCCATAAGTCATGCATGGGCATCTGGCTTTCCATGTCACTAAATAGTTTTCCTAATTTAAGAAGCCCAGGACTATACTTAAAATCCTGTGCACTCCTTACATTCTCCAACACTTTAAGGATTTAGAAGTGTAAGGTAAGCCCTATAGAGTCCTGTGTAGGCACAGTGGTAATATTTCAGGTAAATGCCACCAGATGACCAGTGTCAGGGTATAGATTCAGCAGGTAGTGTTCTCAGTAAGGCTAAGTGAGAAGTAGACATGTCAATTCAAGAGTCACAAAACCACAAAGAGCAATGCGGAAGATGGTGGCCTGAGTAGCACCACTGCAAGCCTCTGCAAGACTCAAACCGGCCAAAATAAATATTAACACACACGCCTAATAAAAACCACAACTGAAATAATCAGAAAAGCAGGAGACAAAGAGCTGGTGACTGGACAGAATCATGGGCCAAAACCCAAGTGATATTTGACAAGGATAAAGGTTAAGCTGCGGACTGAGGTTTTAGAATATCAATTAGATAGAAGTAGGGAAGACCTGGTTTCACAGCAATCCTTGCAATAGGACCTCAGGGCTTTCACTGACAGGAAGCTCAGCATGGACAAATAGAGGATGCCTGGGGCAGTGTTATGAAAAGGCCTGACTCCAGGGCATGGGTCTAGGGTTCATTTTGTATGCCACACTCCCCGTGGGAGAAAATGGCAAACCAAAGCATGACCACAAGACAGGGACTGGGATGGCAAGGATTAAAAAAAATCACATCATAGTAAGGAGTGGCTGAAGAACTAGGGCAGTTTGCTAGTAACAATCAAGATATTAATGGTGACTAATAATCATAATAACCATCATTTATTGACCACTTACATACCAAGCAGGGTGCTAAATGCTCACATCAACTCACTCTTCAGCTATGATACGGGGTGGGGGAAGTAGGACCTACCAAGATATTTTAAACTGACTTACCCAAGCTACCCAGCCAGGAAGTGGTAGAGCCAGAATTCAACCCCAGACCATCTAACACCAAAGTCTATGTCCTATCCACTGCACCCATTGCAGTATTATTTTTAATAAGAATCATCAATGCTACCATTTATTAGATGCTTTCTATGTAAATGCATCAAGGATTTTTCTAAGCATTTTCCATGCCTAACCTCATCGAATCCTCCCAACAACCCTAAGAAGCACATAATATATTTAACCCTATGGATAGAGGAAGCAATTGAGGCTCAGAGACATGAAGTCACTTGCTCAAGTTCACACAGCTAAGAAGCTGCAGAGTCTGATTCCAGAGCTGTGCTCTCCTCTTTCCTTCCTTAAGAAGAAACTTGGAGGTAATAAGCTACGCGGCCCCAGAGATTTGAAGGACTATAGTATGCTGAGGGACAAGATTCATAAGATTCATCCATCCTTGTGCACCCCAGTGCACTTGATGTCTTTTCACTCAAATGTGGTTCCAATGGTTTGAGCCGACTAGACTCCAACGATTATCTGGCCTCCCAAGCTGCAGCGCTGTGGTTCTTCCTTCTTAAGTGACTACACCAGCCCAGTCAATCAAACAACCTATCAGCCTATCAGGCCCATTGGCTGGATTGTTTTTTCACTCTATTGATCTGTTTGACTGCACAGAATCCATTGACAGGCTGCCTCAGGGTTATGTAAACACAGCCTCCTCCCACCAAGAGCTCTCTCTGTGAGCCTCAAACCTCAAAAGCCCCAGAGTCAAAGATCTGCTTCCGCCAAGTGCCCGCTACACATTCGGACCAAAGAAATGAATAAATGGAGGCCAGGCATCAAACGCTCCCTCACTCACAGTTTAAAATTCCTTAGAACTTGCTATACAACTGCTCTGGCCATATTATTCTGAATGTACTTTGAAAGCAATTTTTTAAAAGGACATGTGAATTTCCATCATCTGTGAAGAAGAACCAGATGTTTTGACTGGCCAATGAAGTGAAAGACAAAATTATTAGAGTCTGTGGGCCTTATAAGTCATGGTGGGAAGAGAACTGCCTCACCCCAACACTTCGTACCCTTACCCACATGCTTGATTTTGACTCAGACATAACTCAGACTGAAGCAAAGCTCCAGGTGAAAGCAGAATGAGTATCTCTCTCAAAATCTGTTGTGTCTCAAACCTTCATGGAGTTGGGGGAAATCCTAAGAGTTCTGTTTTAAAGGGTCACTGGCTTTTAGAATTCCCTAGAAAGTAACTGAGAACAAGGAGTGAACACATTATCACTTTCTACTTAGACCAGTGGTTCTCAATTATGGCTGTGCATTAAAATCATCTGGAGAGGTGTTTTTTTTTTCCCACAAAAATGTTGAAGCCTCACTCATGAGATTCTGACATAATTGGTCTGAGTAGGGCCTGAGCAGCAATTGTTTTTCCTATTAACTCTGGTATGGGTTTTTATTTTTTTTTACCTAAAATCTTAAGTAAATTGTCAGTTTCATATGAAAAGCTTTGAATGTTCACAGTCAGTGTTGAGAAAGACAGACACAGACCAGTAAGTATTTGAAAGCAAGCTATTTGTCTCTCATGACCCATCATCAGATCCTTGGATACTGTGCAAAAAGAAGATGCTTAGCTCATTTTCCTGAAGCAAATGAGTCTAAGCCAAAGATACTGCCTCCAATAACCCAGGATCTGGCAGCATGTGGCTTTTAGGAATAGGAATACCTTTGAATGCAAACCTGTAGCGCTCACTCTAAGGCCAGAGAACCAACACATTTAGATGAGAGACAAAACATTCTGTCCTGAAGCTCTGGCCTCTTTATAATCAACCAATTCTAGCTTCACCCCCTCTGCCTTGGATGCCTCTCTCCTGTAACATTTAGGTGAAGGACAGAAGAATTCAGCCATGGCCTTTTAGTAGATCTCAACTCCATTGAACAGCTTGCACCCCGTTTCCTGAAATCTTAGTCAGAGGCCCCCAAGACACCCAAATTGTAGGATTGTACTGGTGCGTCCATGGTAGACGTACCACTATGGAGAAGGGCTATTCAGTACTTGAGCTAGCAAAGTCCCAGAAGTATCATGCCCAGCAAGTAACAGGGAGCTCATTTGGATTTCCCATTTCTCTACTTGGAGTGTTTTTTTTTTTAATTCGCTGAGGAAACAAGATTCAAACTTTGTTCCCATGGGCATCTGAGTCCTTAGTCATTCAAAAAACATCTATTGTCTACTTTGGGCTAGACCCTGTGCTATGCACTGAGGACATGGAGAAGATACGGTCCCTTTCCTCAAGGAGCTCACAGCCCAGTGAGGGAGACAGATGAGTAAATAATGACAGTACGATAAGAGCTATGGTAGGGAGGGGTTGTGCGGCTCAGTCTTAGAAATCAGGGAATGCTTCCTGGAGGAGGTGATGCTTAAACTATGCCTTAGTATGGTGGTTTGAGGACAAAACTCGTGCCAAAGGGGGGCGTAGGTCTATAACATGACTTTGTCCACCTGAACCTCCTCTGTAACTGAGGAAGTTTACTGATTCTCTACTTACCAGGCATACAACATAGGCAGCAAGCTCGCTGGTAGGGAAATGTGACTAGAAAGAGACAAGGCAGTTTACCTGGGGGAGGGAGCAGCAAGCAGGCCGGCCCCTCTTTTCCATACCTTTCCCTATTGGCAACAATTAAAGCACTCCCCTGCCTCTCTGGGAGACTGATCTGCTGCATGGGCCTGCTTCTGAGAGAGATTGCAGCCTGTGGTTGGTGCACATACTAGAAGAAAGAACTCTTGAGTTCTAATTCTGTCTCTGTCTCCATGTGCTGCGTGACCATGGGCAAGTCCCTTCCTCTCTATGGGCCTCAGTTTCCCGTTTGTATGAGGAGGGGTTGGGCTCAGTGTTCTCCAAGGCCTCTTCCAGTTCTGATGCTCTTGGATCCTGTGCTTGCCCGACGTTAAACAGGTACAGGACAAAACCAAAAACCCAGTCAGCGAGGAGAGTTGCCTCTCACCTCTTCACAGATGCTGGCACCACCAAAGGATTCTGGTCCTTGAGGCTCCACACTCTCCAGATTGAAGGCTGACATTTTCCTGCCCACTATGAGAAGGAAACAGCAGGCTTGCAAGGTTTGGAAAATAAAGCCACGTGAAAGGCGCGCCATTAGAGACAAAAATCCCATGTTATTTTCTTTGATTTTAAAAAAAAAAAGGAGAAAGGTTGACATTTTTCAAAATATAGCTGTTGCTTCTCTGCCGCAATGCATGGGCCAGTCGGCATGCCCATGAATCAGACATCAAATATTTTCTTTCTTTCCCAACATAGCTCTCTCTGTGGGAACAGAGAGTCTAGTATCAATAATAGCATTAGAGGGGAACTACCCTTCGACATAGCTAAGCTGCAATTCCAACCTGCCATTCATGGAAAAAGCGATTCCAAATCCTATAGCCATCACTGTCTACTTCTTTTCTTTTCTTTTAAAGGATCCTTTGATTTCTTTCTTACTTTTCATCTCCTTTGGCCTTTCAAGCCTACCCTGAACACTTTGCTGATAGGAGTTCATTAGGCATTTACCTCTTCTTAAGCTTCACTCAGAAAAGGATCGCTGGTAATGGGACCAAAATAAATCTTCTTGCATTTAACTCCTCTCTCTCACAAAGCTGCTGTCCTTGGCTGCCACCACTGTTGCCACCATTTAAGGGAAAGTGGCTACATACTAACTTTGGCACCCAAAGAAGAGCTGTGCACAATGACACACACTTGGTCATCTAGAAATGCTGACCAGGATGGGGCTGTGTCCTAATGGATGGATCACACTTGGGAAGAACCTTTTTACATCCAGATGCTCTTGATTTAATTCATCCCCTAGAAAACCACAGTCCACGGGAAGCCTCTCATCTCTCAACCAAGGTTCCCCAAATAAGCAAATGTGTGCATGCCTTTGCTCACACAGTTCTCCCCGCTTGGAATAGCTTTTCCACCTGACCCAGCTCAAATATCACCTCCTCTGAGCTGCTTTTCCTGACCCTCTCTCCTCCCAGGCAGAAGTAATCCTTCCTTCCTTTGGATTCTCAAGGCACACTTTGTTCTTGCCGCCACCACGGCACTTATTACATTACATGAGAACCAGGTGATGACCTGCCTGTCACCCCTGAGAGACTGTGAGCTTCTTGAGGACAGGGGCTTCAGTTGACATTGGAACAGTAAACCCTGGGCTCAGCCCATAAATGTTTTCAGAGCTTGCACTGACTGGGGGGCAAATGTGGTCTTCAGCAGTGAAGTAAGAAAGTGGTCCTTTCCAGCTATAAAATTCTATGACTGTAAAAATAAAATGTGGTCTCACAGACACACTTGTTTTAGGGGCTTGGGAAAGTACATATTCTGGCCATGCGAGACTGGTATAGAAATCACCATTCCCTTAACTAAACTCACCAGATGGTTTGCAGTCAAGCACAGTCACTAGTTAGTTAAGGTGACCAACTTGATGCATTTGTGCCAGGCAGACAGCTGGCTGAGTGACTGAAAGCCCTAAACTGTGGGCGACATGCTTACGGGGAATCGCATAGTGGGGGCGGGGGGAACAAGGCAGCCTGGGTGCATTTATTTTGAATTGGGCGATTCACTTGTGTAAAAGCAAATTGGAACCCTTGGCAGAGTCATTCAGCAGTATCAAAGATCTATAGTCACTGCAGCCTGGTGGGGGGAGTGCCACTAGTTACTGTTGCTTGGCTGTAAATAAAATATCCCCTGGAACGAAGCATTTTAATTTGAAGTGATTCTATCAGGAGCAGCTGACAAACCTTTCAAGGAAACTGGCAGTGTTAAGAGGAACTTCTATACCAATAGGAAAAGGGCTTTGAAAAGAGCTAATGAAGTTTCAGCACGCAGCCCTGAACATGAGCTAGGCCCATTTGGATACTGGTCAGTGTGTTTCAAAAACAAAGCAGATTAACCAGGGCGGGGGGCTTAGGAGGCCACACTCCCCAGCTCCCTTCTTGAAGTTTCCTGTGAAACACCAAGAGCCAACAGCCTCTTCCCAGCCAGTGTCCCACCACAATCTGTGGGGACTGACTGGGCCTTCTCTTGGAACTGGACATGGTCCAGTTTGGGCATGTGTACTTATAACACCCTCCTCCAATTCCAGTGCCTGGAACAGGACCATGAACCTGGTAGGTGCTCGATAAATGTCGGCTGACTTGAATTTCTGGAGGAGGCGTTTTGTTTTCTTAGAAGTGAAACACTCCAATCAAGAAAAAAGATCCAAGGAAACCCTGCAAGTCACTTTGCCTGGTCAGTATCACACCAACAGGAAATGGGGTAAGGAGTGAGCAAGTAAACCCAAAGCCACAACAATCTATTTTTAAAACTACAACAATATGTGGGCTGCACAGTAGTGCCACTAGCTTTGTTTTTAATCTACGGACATCTGTTTGGGGTTTCTTTGGCTCTAGTACTTTATTTCTGTGGTGTGATGGGCCAAGGCTATGGGAACTGGGTAGAATAATGTCAGTACGTATGTGTAGCTCCCCAAACAGGCATGCTATCAGATGATATTATTTTTCTGCAGAACAAAAAGGAGCTCTCGATATACTGTGATTTAACAAGTACCCAGGAAAATTCCTCTGTCCCCAAATCCCCACCACCCCACCACTACCACCCCCAACCTGCAGCTGATATCTAAAATTACACCATTAGCGCAACAGGCCTTTGGTGTAAGTATTCACCCCTGTGCTTGGAGGCTTAATATATATCTCTTAAATTTTAATTCAGTGAAGGCAGGGAGTAGATAATAAGCCACAAACACCAGGCTGCATGATCTTTCGCTACTCAGCTATTTGACAACATGACAACCAGCTCCAAGCAGATTGTGGAAGGGATGGTGGGTTGACCAGAGGATGAGGTCCAAGACGCAGACTCTAATCCAAAAGGACAAAGGAGGCAAATTGCAGACACATGAGTCCCTGTAGAGCCAGCTAGATGAAGATTTCACAGGCCAAGAATTTGTTTTGGAAACGCTCTTCATGGTTTCTTAATCCACAGTCTAGTCACCCACAGTTCAGTCCAACCTCTGGGCACACAAAGATCGGGGTAGAGGACAGCTGCCATTCTGGATATACCCCCACCCCAGAGAACCCTTAGGAGCAATGTGTCTCCGTGGTGGGGGGGGGGGTTGTTTCCTGTGGCAACAGCTGCTTCTGGCCCCCACTTTTCAATGAGGTCATCCATTCTTCAGCTGCACAATCAAAAAAAGTAAAGAGCAGGCCTCTCCAGTGTGGTTACGATTGTCATTAAAACTAAGCTCCATCAGCGCACTCTCAGGACTGCACCTGGGAAGGCAGATGCATGATGCTGCCCATTCTCAGGGCTGCCCCTGGCTCCCAGGGACCTGAGTGCAAAGCCTAGACAGGGGTCATCGCACATTCCAAATGCAAAGAATTCAACACGTAGCCTGACCAGACAGGGGAGAAAGGAGGAGCAAGCCTCCAGAGCCGCTTTCCTCTGCAAACTCTTTCTTGACCAAAGACCTTCCCTCCTTCTTGTGGGCCTGGAAAAGGAAAGACAAGAAACCTCAATCCTGTGGAATACCACCTTGGAAAACCACCATTTTCCATGCTTTCTCTCCCAGGATTCTCCCAAAAGTAAGCTTCTGTTCTTGAGCCATTTCCCATGTATTTAATCAGCGTGAAGGAAACACCCCTACAGAGCTGGCGGGCCTCCTGCAACATGTCTCCAGAGTAATTCTTGAGTGTGTACTCTAGTGGAAGTGTCCCCTACACCAACTCCAAGCTGCAGAGTTTCAATGATGAGGGCCACCAGCCAGTCGGCACCTTCCCTGTGCCAGGCACTGGGCTGTGTTTGAATGAGCTCTTTTAATCTTACAGCAACTCTATTAGCACCTCCATTTTACAGATGAAGAAACCGAGGTTCTGTGGGCACTAGGTGACCTATCCAGGTCACAGTGTTAGGATATTCTAGGATCCAAACCCAAGCCTGTCTGAAGCCAGAGCCAATGCTCTTAGACATGAAACCGGATGCAGTCTCTGGCATTCACTTTCTAGCATTTCCCTTGCTAAACCCCAAGTGGTGGAACTGTTAAAGAACAGCCACCAGATTCAGCCACTTATTCCAATGGGACTCAAACTGCCCGGCTTTGAAGGATCTTCTTACAGAGATGCCATCAGAGAGGAGATGGTACACTCTGTGAGTTAGTGTCAGAGTCACCTACTCCCGGAGCCGGATTCCTCTCAAAACACATCTTTCCACCAAAGTCAAGTCAGCTCAATATTGTGCTTTCATTGTTGCAGTTTCCCCTGAGGAAATAAAGTGAAAACTGTCTTTGCCTAGCTTTCTGTCCCAGGCTGGCAGCCTCTCCACCCTTAGGAAGAGGGTGGGGCTGACGGAGGGGTGGGAGAGAGGTCTATTCCTGTGACATTATGTCTTAATTGAATACTTTGTCCTCTCTTATCAGTATTGATGTGGAAAGAAAGAAAGGAGGAAAGAGAGCAACAGGAAGGATGAAACCTACTCTGGGCTCCTCACATTCTGGGACAAAGGTCCACGCTTCCAGAGCTGTATCTGAGAGGCAGGCACAGGCAGCTAAGAGGACCAAATGCTCCTTGCAAGGATGGCTCTGCTCTGCAGGAATACAGCAGCCACAGGAGAAGCTCTGGCTGGCTGGGCATAGTACGGTTCTTTTTCTTGGACTACACTCTGTTTCTGTGGCTCAGGCTTCCAACCACAGCCTTTCCTCTTCACAGGGCCATACGGTTGGAACTTTGGGAAGTGCACACTAAGCTTTACCTAAAGCCACTCCTTGCTAAGGAGTGTAATTCAGCTCTAAGGAGGAGGTTGTGAGGGAAGGAGTACTGTGGCTGTATTTGTACACAAATAAACAGAATGCAGGCCACCAGAGCAGCATGTATAGTTCTCTCCCAGGAAACCCAGTGCTAGAAATCTGGTTTGCATTTAGGCAGTAGAGCCAGGACTAGGGTGAGGCACTCACCTTGGGTGTGCAATTTAAGGGGACACCAGAACATTCGGTCATCAAGATACTCTTTCAAATAAAATTTTTGTATTTAGAACAGTTTTAGGTTTATAGAAAAATTGTGAAGATAATACAAAATGTTTCTATACACACCACCCCCAGTTTCCCCCATTGTTAACATCTTAGATTAGTAAGGTACATTTGTCACAATCAATAAACTAATATTGGCATATTATTCACTCAAGTCTATGCTTTATTCAGATTTCCTTTTTTTTTTTTTTTACTTTAATCTGTTCCACGATCCCACATTAAATTTAGTTGTCACATCTCCTTGGGCCCCTCTTGGCTGTGACAGTTTCTCAGACTTTCCTGGTCTTCTGATGACCCTGACAGTTTTGAGGAGTACCGGTCAGTTATTTTGTAGAATACCCCTCTGTTGGAATTTTTCTGATTTTCTTTTCATGATTAGGCTGGGGTTATGGATTATGGACAAGAAAACCACAGAAGTAAAGCGTCATTCTCATCACATCATATCAAGGATACATATACTGTCAGCACGATTTATGATTGGTGATATCGGCTTTCATCACCCGGCAGAGGTGGCGTTCGTCAGCCTTCTCCGCTGTAAGGTTTCTCCTCTCTCCCTTTCTATGCTGTACTCTTTCCAAGGAAGCCACTATTGACAGCTCACACTTAAGCAGTGAGTAGTTATGCTCCACCTCTTTGAGGGCAGAGAATCTATACAAATTATTTGGAGTTGTCCTGCGTGGGAGATTTGTCTCTTATCACCCATTTATTTAATCATTTAATTATATCAACATGGACTCTTCAGATATTTACTTTATGCTTTGAGTTATAGTTCAATACTACCTTATTTTATCAAATTTTTCCAACTTCGGCCATTGGTAGCTCTTTTAGTTGGCTCTGGTGACATACCTCATTAATGTTTTGCTTTTTGTTTTTGTTTGTTTGTTAGCACTTCCTTACCGTCTGGCACTATAAGATGTTCCAGGTTCATCTTGTGTATTTCCTGCCTCAGTCCTAGAATCAGTCATTTCTCTAAGAAGCCCTGGTTATTTTTATTGAAGAATGGCATTAGAAAGCAAGATCTCAATGCTAATTGAAGAAATAATCTTTTACTGCAATATTTTTTAAAAATCAAGTTAGCAAACTGGCCCACAGGATGGCTGCCTCTTTATGTAAATAATGTTTAATTGGAACCAGTGATGGTAATGGGTGAGGCAAGTAAGGCAAGGGTATGTAAGTACAGGACTAGAGCCTGTCTTTATTTAAAATTTTGGCATTTTGTTCACCATGGACTTTTCTGCATTAATTTTGAGTGTTTAAAACATATCATTACAGCTACTCAGGAGGCTGAGGTAGGAGGATCGCTTGAGCCCAGGATTTTGAGGCTATATTGTGCTATGATGATATGAATAGCCACTGCACTCCAGCCTGGGCAATACAGTGAAACCCTGTCTCTAAAAAATATAATTAAAATGTTATTTACATTGATCAATGAGATTTTTGAGACCCCCTTTAGTTTAAGCCTTGACAGAAAGCAATCTGGCTTCAGGTCAGCGATCCAGCTAAACTTGTGACTACTTCTTGAGAAAGGGAACAACAGATTAAGGCTAACATACTCCTGGGCACTGGGGTCTCCAAGTGGAGCTGTGTACTAAAACTATACCATTCCAGGCCTCAGCCCAGCCCTCCAAAATCATACTTTCAGGGAGAGGGGTCAGGAACCTGATATTTTAACACAAAGGAGTCCATGACAATTATCCAGCTCTGATGTTTGGGAACCAGTAATGTAAGCCTCCTAACACAGGTCTATGGATGGGGAGGTGGCTTGCTAAAAACATACTCCAAAATGATCATGCTTTCCTTTGTGTCAAATGAATTTTGCTCTAAAATTTCAAATAATATTGAAGGAACAGGGGTATATATGTGGTTTTAATTGGTATCTAGGGCTTTCAAATGGTTAGATGATATTGATCTTGAGCATGTATGTCCCAGAAGTTCCATTTTGGGTCCAGGGAAGCTGGAATCTGTGCCCTGAGCATCTTCTCTTCCTCTCCCACCTCCTTAACCAGTGAGGGAAGAGTGGCTTTTCATTTGGACTTTCTCTTCATCAGCCCACAGATATGTGCCGACCTCTCTCGTTGACTCCTTTGCAACTGAAGGCTCGCCCTCCCTCTCCCATCTCCTTTTTTGCTCTCCTGGTCTCTTGCACTCTCTCCTTCTTGCTTGCTCTACGGCTCCTGGTCCCTCAGATTTTCTTTGCTTGCACTGGTGCTCTTTTTTGAGGTTGCTTCTACTCCTGAGTGTACTCTTGTTCCTGTGTGAGCTGTCTCTATCCCTCTTGTACTCCTTCCCTACCTCTAACACACTTGCTTGCTGTCTTGTTCTCACACCTGATTGTGCTCTTGCTTTCCTTATTGCTCTCTCATTTCTTCCTCCCCTTCTCTCTCCCCGTGGCTCCCTCTCTCACATTTTTGCTCTCCCATTCTGCTGTACATGCTGTGTGTGTGAGTGTGTGTGTGTGTCTTTTCAGAGCCAGTCATTTCCCAAAACACACAGAGTACCCCAGAGCAGAAGAACCAGGCCAGCTCCATGGGGCAAAACAGGAAAGGTGTTTTTTTTTTTCCATCCACAAAAATGAAAATGCCATTGGATCCAGGGTTCTCAAGAGTGATCACAGAAAACTCTTAAAACTCTGGGGACAAAAGGTGCTATAAAGACATAGATGTGCAATCCAACATTGCCTATTACAGATAAAGCTGGCAGCCTCATTAGAAGCAATGAAAATAACCAAAGGGGAAAACCACTTCACAAGGAGCACCCTCTGGGAAACGCTCACAACTTGGGCTATTTAGGATTAATTATCTAACTCACCCTTAGGAACAGGAAGCTGAGGATGAGGGAGGAAGGCATTTTGACTCACCTCAAATGTGTTACCAGGAAAGGAACTTCCCAAAGTAGAAAAGCCAGCTTCTCTGAGAAGTAGCCAGAAGAGATGAATGGCTTCTGTAGAGTTAGTAGAGGATTTCAGAAACAAGTCTCAAGCATGGAGTCACTGGATAAGCCCTTGATTTCTGCCACCAAGACAGTCTGGGAGGCTCACTTAATCACCTCCAAAAACTTCTCTCTGGGCCACTCTCTGCCAGGGAGCAGAGTTGTAGCATGGTCTGCAACACCTGGGCAGATGCTGGGTCACACAGGGGTGTGGTAAGACTGCAGAATGAGGTGGGGGCATCCTGAAGAGTGAGATGGGGAGGAAGGGGAGAGAGCCCCAGGTGGGGGCTGGCCCTTTGTGTCCTCTCTGTCTCTCTCCCTGTCTCCGTCTCTCCCCTCTCCCTTTCTCCCTTCTGCCTTCCATAAGTGAAAAGTTAGTTAATGTCCAGATTTAGGAAGGGATGATTTAGGCAGTGCTTTAGTGTTTTATGACACTTCTAAAAGTCTCTTTGAGACAAACACATACCAGGGCCAAAATAAGACTTGGGTTATTACCCAATATTTGCCTTTTAAGAGAGATTTAGCCAGAATGTTTTGGGCTCGTTTATAGGAATCCATTTAAGTGCCACAACATAAAAAATCATTCAGTTTCTAGAATGCAGTCTAATTTTCAATAAATACTTTCCTCCAGGAACAGAAAGGGCTAATTCAGTAGGAGCCACTAAATCTCCCGCCTTGCGGATAGGAGGCAAAAATCATTCTTCCCCGACTTGAGCAAACATGAGGAAAACAAAATATCCTTGAGCATGAAATTTTCAGAAATTTCTATTTATTAAAACCCAAAGATGGGTCTTCAAAATACTTTTTAAATTTAATGTTATGGACGAAGTTAACACTATAAATTTTAAAACTAGTTCTAAAACTTTACTTAATGTATTTGCAATCACGGATGATGGCCACCTATTTAAAAGTCTCTTAGTGAAGTAGGAATTGTGCCTAAACAGAAATGCGCGAGAAGCCCTACTTCAGGATCACCCCTCCGCAGTGCAACTTCTTGATATAACTTTGTGAATAATCAGATTGTTCTTATCCCTGCCCCCCATATGACTCCTAACATCAGCGTTTCTCCAAGTTCAGTTGAAAGACCAATGACATCAGAATCACTTGGGGGTGCTTGCTCAAGTGTTGTTTCTCTGGTCCCATCAGTGATTCAGGAAGAGTGGGGTCCAGGGATCTGAATTTTGACATCCCCCAGGTGATTCTGATGCAGGCTAAAGTGTGAGGATCACTGATT